>JAUCMX010000003.1:18152185-18174685 GCA_033459395.1 Hemibagrus guttatus
ATTAAAGATGCTTTATATGGCAAAAGTTTTCTGGACATCTGAGCATCACTCCCATATTTGCTTGTTGAACACTCCTCTCCAGACTCCTCTTTGCTTTTATAATAAATGTTCATTCTCAGCGAAGGCTTTTTCACTAGGCTTTGGAGCATGGCTGTGGGGATTTAGGTCCATTTAAGATGATGTCAGATAAGGAGGCCTGGTGTGAAGTTTGTGTTCCAGTTCATCCTGAAGGTGTAGGATACTCAAGATATTTCACCTCAACCTTGGAAAACCACCTCACTGTGCACAGGGGCATTGTCATGCTGGAACAGATTTGGGCCTCTTTGTTTTAGTAAAGGGAAAATTAAATCTAAAGAGTACAAAGACACTAATTCTTCCAACTTTTCCCCTTTTTCTCAGAATTTTCCCAGTTTGGGGGAGTGATCATGAGGTGTCCAGAGTCTTTTGGCCATATAGTGTATGAGATGGACTTTGTGTTATTGCCATGTGTACAAAGTGAAGACACTATCATCTCTGTGATTTATACAGAGCTCTCTTATCCCACGTGAATCGATCATAATTACTGCAGACGTCCTCCAGCATCATTACTCAACAGACAGATGTCTGGAAATTTTATCTCATCTGAATAGTCATCACACATACTATGTACGTGCAAGTTCTGGGGTGCGCAAAAAAAGAATGTCCTCCCTGTAATTAACTGCATTTGTGCTTGTTCATGGAGTAGCACTTCTCTTAGCATGAAATCATATTGCAGCTCTGTTCGTGAATAAATGCTTTCATTTAGAGTCAAAGTGGGTGTTGGGGTGAAAAGTGATTTCCTAATTAAAATGATGATAAACATTCAGAGAACACTCAAATTAATTACAGGAAGGAAGTTAAATTGTCTAAAGCCCAATTTGGACAAAAATTTTTTCAAATGGGTAATGTAATTATTTTAGTTCAGTTCAAATTTGTCATGTCAGCAGTTTTAAGGATTGTGTTCCTGTGTCTGGAAAGATTACATCATCTTGTGATGTTGTTAAATATTCCATCACATTCAGAGGGAAAAGAGGTTTTGTGCTTTTTCTTCAGTATTAGAATACTCTAGAAAGCCAACAGAAAACCAAAATATTTGCATTTCTCTGATGATAAAAAGTCATTTAATGATAAAAGATCAGGGTGAAATATGCTGTGGATCGATACTGATTGTTTTTTCAGTGTCTGCTGCATAGGTCTACTTTATAATTTTTACTTTTCATAATATTGAGCAGGGGGCATGGTGGTTTAGTGGTTAGCACGTTTGCCTCACACCTCCAGGGGTGGGGTTCAATTCCTGCCTCCGCCATGCGTGTGGGGAATTTGCATGTTCTCCCCGTGCCTCGGGGGTTTCCTCTGGGTACCCTGGTTTCCTCCCCCAGTCCAAAGACATGCGTGGTAGGTTGATTGGCATCTCTAAATTGTCTGTAGTGTGTGTGTGTGTGTGTGTGTGTGTGTGTGTGTGCCCTGTGATGGGTTGGCACTCCGTCCAGGGTGTATCCTGCCTTGATGCCCAGTGACACCTGAGATAGGCACAGGCTCCCCGTGACCCGAGAATAGTTCGGATAAGCGGTAGACAATGAATGAATATTAAATATTATGATGAATTTTGTGTTTGGGCAGAGTTGGGTAAGTTGTTAGATTTCTTTGAAGATTTCAAACAGTTTTGGAAATGTATCTGTGTTCACTTTGTAACAAGTGTATTAAGTAAGCTTTTATATTGATCTGGTTGCTTAAAAAGCCACACTTTTTCGCACATTAAAGTTCATTTTTAAGTTCAACCAATCATGTTTATCATTTATACTGTTATCAAGTTGTCCCATCTACTGACATACATGAGGGTTTTCTCTCTGCCTGCTAGGATTTTCGTGTTAGCAACGTTGGCATCTCTGCTTCTCCCACCACAACCAAGCTGAGACCAAGTACTGTACGAGTTTTAAAGGCTGAATAATAAAAAGATCACATTTAACAGGATTTGTCAGAGAAGTGATACTTCTTAAGGTTTTACGTTATTGACTTCCTAGCACACATATAGCTTACAGGCATGCTACAGACATGTAAGCTACTTACCAAGTGCAACTTGCATTACCACACGACATCAATCAGCTTTCAAACAGCGTGTATGTAGTACACATGGATACATCTCTGTGATTTGTACAGAGAATGCTTATCCCATGCAAATCAATCATAATTACTATAGACATCCTCCAGTAATATTACTTAATATGCATATTTCCAGAAACCTTGTTCCATTTGAACAGCACTGTACTAGAGATGAAAGGAAGGAAAAGGTGTACTATGAGTAGCGGAGGCATTTTTTAGATAGATGTGTTTAGCCAGATAGTTAATATTGATAATAACTTAGTTAGGTAATAATTTTGGACTTAATAAGCTAGAACTGACAAATCTTGATCAAGGATTTCTTCATGACATCTGCTGCAGAAAGAAGAGACAGGATCTCATGTTGGTAACACTTTCATTGACCTTTTGAATTTGGGGGAAAAACAATCACCTAAAAACGCAGTTTTCTCCCATACATATATTGTCATCTGTTTAGGTGTTTGTTATAATTGTGACGTTAGCAAATAGTGAACTCTTCAGAAATCTGGTAGACAAATAATGTAGATTTTCTGGTCTTTCCATAAGGCTTCTCAGAAATACAATAGTTATGCATACAGAAGTATAGAAGACGGTAAACATATGATTCAGCGGCAATTAAAACATTGTGTATGAACACTGCTAAAGAACAAAAAGAGACAATTAGAGTAATTTTGGGAAAAATGTCAAATGTATATAAAAATAATTGTAGTGCTTTCAGATAGTAAAAACATGTATGGTGGAATGGGAAGCTATTTTTATGCAGGCATTTCTAATGCAAGGCACTTAATGACAACTTCAGATAAGCAGTCCCTGCATAGACTTAGTTTTATGTTTCACTCAAAAAGACAAAGGATGGATGCCTATTCTGACAAAGCAGACAGAGGATCAGGAAGACCTTTGTAGTTTAACGCAGCCTTTTTAAAATCAGCATATGATCCACAGTGAAAGGTTTTAATTCTGCATTCCTTTCATCCCAAATAAGATGAAACGGAGAGGATATGAAATAAAAGATTCCACAACGCAACCGATGCCTTTAACCTCAGCAAAATAAATCACTAAATGAGGCTTGAGAAGAGAGGAACACACATCATGTTCCTTTTTTGGTTTGAAGCACCAATGTTCCACTAATTTCCATATTAAAGAGAACTGCACAAGCAAAACGCAGAGCAGAATTAGTAATTATGTCAGACATATCAAAACATAGGTCCTATACATTTCAGCAAGATGAATGTAGCACATTGCAGCTACAACTGAAAACACACAAATACATAAGAAAAGAGTTGTATATTGCAGCCTAAACTATTAGTTCCTGTCTGTTTGGATATACATCAGCTGAATAGAAGGTTTGTAGTATTTAAAGCCTATTATGTAATACTCATCCAAAACCCAGAAGATGATGCAAGAGTTTCCTAAAAACTTCAAACATGACAAATTCAATCATCAATCCAGTCACGTTCTCAAATTTTCCTTCACAAAGTGACCAAAGTGACCAAGTACAAGCAACAAATTGCTCTCTTTATAATCCATAATTGTCAGACAGCTAAAATGTCAAAGCCATAAGCAAACATATCTTTCAGGTAGCATGTCTGCTTGAGTGTCATGCAACCAAACAAATAAAACTCTTGACTGCTGAAGGTGTCTATTGTCTCCCAGGTGTAGATAAATCAATAAAACATTTGCCACCTCAGAAATGCCATACACAAAAGACCTGCTAACTCCATCACACCTCAAAATTAAGAGTTTCATTTATGTTTTTGCTCAATAATCCTGGGCCACTGCATCTGTCAAGGTTGTGTGTTAAAAACAAAGAAAGAAGGACAGCCCTGCATCACACTGACTCGAACAAATTAGAGCCTGTTATCCACAAGGTATTGGCAGATGCCTGTTGTGAGACCAAACACATTTTCACATCAATAAGAAATCATACTCCTCTGTCTGGACCCTTTATAAACAAAGACTGGCCAAAAACATCCTACAAATTAGAAGGGATTTGTAATTGAGTTGTCGTCTAAAGCAAAAGGAATGGCATCAATTCAAATATGATAATGCATGAGTCTGAATAACATTTGGGAGTATGCCTGATGATTTGATCATTGTATCTGATGTATAATACATACTCCTAAAGGTCAGTTTTGTCACTTCTCTTTGTTTCTCTCCCATTTCTGTTAGCTTATTTGTTCTATATTGCCTTTCCACAGACATAATGCTGGTGAATGGCCTTTTTTCTATTATTAATCTGTTTAATAACGTCAATGTCAAAAAATGACAAAAAATTTACATTTAAAAAATTACATTTTCATTAATGTAAATTTCCTGAATATAGTCAAATGTATCTATTTCTAAGTATGTGTTTTAAATGACTTATTTATAAGTAAAAATTATTAAACTTATTTCTTCTTCTTTCGGCTTATCCCTTCAAGGGGTCGCCACAGCGAATCATCTCTCTCCACCTATCCCTATCTTCTGCATCCTCAACACTTGCACCCACTAGCTTCATATCCTCATTTATTACATCCATATACCTCCTCTTTGGCCTTCCTCTTTGCCTCTTGCCTGGCAGCCCCATGTCCAACATTCTCCTACCAATATACTCACTCTCCCTCCTCTGAACATGTCCAAACCATCTTAATCTGGCCTCCCTAACTTTGTCCCCCAAACGTCCAACATGAGCTGTCCCTCTGATGTACTCATTCCTAATCCTGTCCAACCTGGTCACTCCCAAAGAGAACCTCAACCTCAACCTCAAATCTTCAGCTCTGCTACCTCTAGCTCTGACTCCTGTCTCTTCCTCAGTGACATTGTCTCTAAACCATACAGCATGGCCGGTCTCACCCCTGTCTTGTACACCTTCCCCTTGATTCTCGCTGATATTTTTCCATCAAACAGAACTCCTAACACCTTTCTCCATCCATTCCAACCTGCCTGCATTCGCTCCTTTACCTCTTTCCCACACTCTCCATTACTCTGGACTGTTGACCCCAAGTACTTAAACTCCTGTACCTTCTTCACCTCTCCACCCTGTAATTTTATTGTTCCACTTCCCTCCCTTTCATTCACACACATGTACTCAGTCTTACTACGACTGACTTTCATTCCTCTTCTCTCTAGCGCAAACCTCCACCTCTCCAGGTTTTCCTCCGCCTGCTCCCTGCTCTCACTACAGATCACAATGTCATCTGCAAACATCATTGTCCAAGGAGACTCCTGTCTGACCTCCTCTGACAACTGGTCCATCACTATAGCAAACAGGAAGGGGCTCAGAGCCGATCCCTGATGCAGTCCCACCTCCACTTTGAACTCCTCTGTCTGACCTTCAGCACCTCACCACGGTCCTGCTTCTCTCATACATGTCCTGCACCACTCTGACATACTTCTCTGCTACTCCTGACTTCCTCATACAGTACCACAGCTCTTCTCTTGGCACCCTGTCATACGCTTTCTCCAAGTCTACAAACACACAGTGCAACTCCCTCTGACCATCCCTATACTCCTCCATCAAAAAACTTGCATCTGTTGTGCTCTTTCTGGGCATGAAGCCATACTGCTGCTCACAAATTTCCACTACCTTCCTTGACCTAGCTTCCACTACTCTTTCCCATAGCTTCATTATGGCTCATCAACTTTATCCCCCTATAGTTGCAGCAACTCTGCACGTCACCCTTATTCTTAAAGATCAGCACTAACACACTTCTCCATTCCTCAGGCATCTTCTCACTCTCTAAAACCCTGTTAAACAAACACTGTTAAAAATTCCACTGCTGTCTCTCCCAGACACTTCCAGACCTCCACTGGGATGTCGTCAGGACCAACTGCCTTTCAGTTTTTCATCCTCTTCAAAGCCTTCCTGACTTTTTCATCCTTTTCATCCATTCTAATCTTATCTACATTCTGTTCCACAAAGTTCACCCCTTCTACTCTTTTTTCCCCTCTCATTTTCCTCATTCATCAGCTCTTCAAAGTACTCCTGCCATCTCCTCTGTACACTCTCCTCACTTGTGAGCACCCTTCCATCTCTATCCTTAATAACTCTAACTTGCTGCCATCTCTATCTCTCTGCCTAGCTAACCTGTACAAGTCCTTCTCTCCTTCTCTAGTGTCTAACCTAGTGTACAACTCGTCATATGCCTTCTGCTTGGCCTTAGACACCTTCCTCTTCACTCTGTACTGTAACTCCTTTTATTCCTGTCTATTCTTTTCAGTCCTGTCCATGTCCCACTTCTTCTTGGCTAACCTCTTCCTCTGAATACTATAATGAACTTCCTCATTCCACCACCAAGTCTCCTTATCTTCTTTCCTCCTTCCAGATGACACACCCAGCACCTTTCTCCCTGTCTCTCTGATCACTTCTGCTGTAGTTTCCCAGTCATCTGGCAGCACTACCTGACCACCCAGAGCCTGCCTCAACTTCTGTCTAAATTCTTCACAACATTCCTCCTTTTTCAGCTTCCACCACTTGGTTTTCTTCTCTATCTCTGACCTCTTCATCAGACCATCAAAGTCATCCTACACACCACCATCCTATGCTGTCTGGCTACACTCTCTCGCACTACCACTTTACAGTCACTAATCTCTTTCAGATTGCCTCTTCTACATAGGATGTAGTCTACCTGTGTGCTCCTACCTTGTAAGTCACTCTATGCTCCTCCCTCTTCTGAAAATACGTGTTAACCACAGCCATGTCCATCCTCTTAGCAAAGTCCACTACCATCTGTCCTTCTAGGTTCCTTTCCTCCAAACTTGCCCATCACCTCCTCATCACCTGTGTTCCCCTCACCAACATGTCCATTAAAATCTGCTCCTATCACCACTCTCACAACTCACAACCTACCTGTGGGGCATAACCACTAACAACATTCAACATCACCCCTTCAATCTCTAACTTCAGATTCATCACCCTGTCTGACACTCTCTTCACCTCCAGAACATTCCTCAGAAACTCCTCCTTCAGGATCACACCTACCCCATTTCTCTTACTATCCACACCATAATAAAACAGCTTGAATCCTGCTCCTATACTACGAGCCTTGCTACCCTTCCACCTGGTCTCCTGTACACACAGTATATCCACCTTCCTTCTCTCCATCATATCAGCCAGCTCTCTACCTTTCCCTGTCATAGTACCAACATTCAGAGTTCCTATTATCAGTCCTACACTCTTACCTTTCCTCTTCTCTCTCTGTCTACGCACTCTCCTCCCTCCTCTACTTCTTTGACCAACAGTAGCCCAATTGGCGGTCATTGTTAACTTGGGCCTTGACCAATCCGGTACGAAATTCAGAGTACTGACGAGTCGCATGATCAAATTTGGCAATGTTTTACACCGGATGCCCTTCCTGACGCAACCCTCTCTATTTATCCAGGCTTGGGACCGGCACAGAAGTCACTGGACTGTGACTCCCATGGCTAGATTATTAAACTTATTTCTAAACAGTTTTAATAATTTCAAGAGACAAAATATTGGCAGAGAATCTTCTGATTTTCAGAGTTTCATACAAGTTTCTGAGGCAAGTTCAGTACCCACTATTCAGTTGCCTCAGAAAACTGCATATACTAAACTTAATATTCTGGCTGAGACTATATGGTTACCATAATACTGTTAAGGTACTGCCAGAAGTAAAGATTTAACAGCCAGCTCTGATGTATAATTGTCACACTAGCGTCACAAGCTACATCAACTTTGTATTACAAGCTCACTGACTACTCTAATGATTATAAGATTATTCATTTCACAATTAAATGTTTTAATATATAGAACTGCAATTAATAATAATACAATTATCTCTCTCTTTTTCTCTCTACATGTTTTTTTCTTTCATGTCCTCAGACAAGCCAAAAATGCAATACGTAAACAGAGATAAAGGATCTGAGAATTGGGTGAGATTTCCACATGCCATGGAGGCTGCAGCTTCATCCGAGGAGAGTAATTCAAAAGCAAATCACTCTCAGCAATGACATGCAAAGCAGTGTGTATTTCACTGCATTTTCTATCCTCATTCAGAATGCATGTAGATAGTGTTGAGGCGAACGCGGACATCAGCTACTGAATAATGAATGAGAGCCGGTGAAAAGTTAAAATTGACAGGCACTGAAAACCGTTCTGCTCCAAGAAGACATTACCAACAAGGAGTAGGAAATATCTGAGAATAGGTTACAAAATACATTCTTCTGTAAGTTTGTGAGATTGTGCCCATATTCTAAAATGTTACAGCTGGAGGATATATAAAGCTCTGCTTAAAGCTTGTGCATTAATAATGTTAGATGTGGGGTTTGCAGGTCTCAGATCTGAAGCCATCTCTCTTAATAAAGGACATGAGTAGAGCCTGTATGTGCAGACTATCATTTATAATAACTAAAAATATCTGATAATTTAGCCACAAACAAATGTATTCGTCTTTTTTTTTTGTTTATTTGTCACAATATAGTTACAATATTTGGAAGGTTTTTGTGTTACATACATTATAAAGCTCATGGGAGATTCTTGTGGGAGATTCTTTATTATATAAAAAATTATGCAAAATGTATAAAATCTTTCTACATCTTCAAGAATATAGGTACACACTCACTGATCACTATATTAGGAACACCTCTATGTATAATCAGCCAATCGTATGGCAGCAGTGCATTGCATAAAATTTTGCAGATACGAGCCAGCAGATTGTTAATGTTCACATCATACATTAGATTGAGTGGAAAATTTTGATCTCAGTGATTTTGACGGTGACATGACTGTTGGTGCCAGATGGGCTGGTTTGAGATTTTCTATAACTTTTCATGCAGAACAGTAAGGAAAATAACTGTAAAAAGAAATAGGGACACATTTTGTTGCATATTAAGTGAATTTTTTTATTATTCATAGATTTTAGTACTTTTATTGCTGCTTGGATGAACATACTTGGAGACACAAAAATTGATTACCACATTAGATTAAATATATTTACAGTCAGCTCATAAAAACTGTACTTTATTACAGGAAATACAGTACATTATTAGGAGTTAAAATCTTCATAAGTGAATATAAACAATTAAAGAGGCACCATTTTTGATTGATGACCTGTCTATACCTGTCTCACTGATCTTGCTATGTATCTAAAACTTACAGTATATATATATATATATATATATATATATATATATATATATATATATATATATATATATATATATGTATATATAATGTATTAGTGAATCATTAACATTCAAGTAATAGACTGAGAACAGAATAATAGACAGTGACTCAAATAGTAAAGATTGGAATACTAAAATGGTGGATTCAGGCAAAATTACAATGAGTGATAAACAACAGTGTTCATTAAAACACTATTTACTGAATACAAATGGTAAAAACATAAACATGAAAATTATTGACTATCTACAATAAAGCAATTCTAATGTAAAATCCAGCCGTCAAATCTGGCATAGTCCATTGTCTGTACCGCTTATCCGATCTATTCTCAGATCACGGGGCATCATCTGGCATCAAGGCAGGATACACCCTGGATGGAGTGCCAACCCATCGCAGGGCACACACACACACACACACTACAGACAATTTAGAGACTCCAATCAGCCTAGAAGCATGTCTTTGGACTGAAACAACCGGAGGAAACCCACCAAGCACGGGGAGAACATGCAAACTCCACACACACAGTGAGCGGGAGCGAGACTCGCACCCAGGACGTTGGAGGTGTGAGGCAAACGTGCTAACCACTAAGCAAATCTGGCATAGGAACACCAAAAATATGTAGTGAGAAATAAAGTGATATGACCCTGAGGAACACAATTCATGGTAAATGTGTGATAATTTCACATGCAGTTTGCACAGTTCTGAACACTCCCTCACTTCTCAACTATATTAACCCCAGTGAACAAAAATGTATCAAACTTTAGATACCAACCAAGTCTTATCTGAGCATCGCCCATATGTTCTGAGCAGCTAAATAAAATTTCAAATGAACTACTCCTATGCCAATTTACTATGCCAATTTTAAAAGGCATTCATTAAAAACAGATAAAGCTCATGAGAAATAACAGTGAAACAATTAGATGAAAGTATTGAAGATACACGGTTTCACTCTCAGGTGTGTGCATGTTGTTTAATTCTGTTTGGAGGCAAGCTTTGATGAAATCTTGGACATTAGTCATGATTTAAGGAATGATCAATCCTGAGATCTCTCATTTTATATTAATTAAGATATTAATAATCTCAAAATGAAATTCTAATCTCTTCAAACAGGACTGCAGTAAACACCTCTACACTATCAGGAAAACACAAATTTTTGTCAGTGGATGCACAGTCGTTTGGCATCTGTAGTTATCTTGTACATAATTGAATCTAAAACAGATATGTTATGGATCACTGCTGTACTTTTCACTGTACTGTACATTGCTATCAATCACACTCTATGTGTGTTTGCATGTGCTTCAAGGTGTTGGTTAACATCAGCCTTAAACTACATGATTCTGCATGCTAACTTAATGCTACTGAAATGACTTCTCAATCTGCAGACTGAAACATTTGCCTGTGTTTTTACTCTGGAATATCTGATCGCAAGACACTAAAATGCAATTGCTCTGTCTGCTACTAAGTCCCAGAAAAATCATCAGAATTGCCCAAAGAAACTACAATAGCGCAGTACCAGAAGTTAGAATTCATATAAATTTTTACATAATAGTTAAGTCTATGAGTATGGGGGCATTGGTGGCTCAGTGGTAGGTTTCTCGCCTATCATGCGGAAGGCCCGGGTTTCATTCCCAGCCAATGCCTCAACCCCAGCCACTGGATGCAGTGCCGGTCCCAAGCCCGGAAAAATGGGAGGGTTGTGTCAGGAAGGGCATCCGGCGTAAAACATTTGCCAAGTTGTTGTGCAGACCAGTTGGTCCGCTGTGGCGAACCCAAACAGAGAGCAGCCGAAAGCAACTACTAGTTAAGTCTATGAGTATAGTAACATTGGATTTGATATACAGAGTACAGTATTTGAACAGTGACAAAACCTTCATATTTTTGCCTCTGTACACCACCAGAATGGATTTTAAATGAAGCAAAAAATATGTAATTCAATGGGTGTAACAAAAATATTGCATTAAAGATTTTGGAATTACATCCATTTTTTACACAGTCCCTTCATTTTTACAGGTGCAAAAGCAATTGGACAATCGACTGATAAGTCACGGTCAGGTATGGCCTGTTTCCTCTTTATTTCAGGACAAAATAAAAAATCTATAGTGTTGATTACAAGTGTTGAATTTGTATTTGGTAGCTGTTAATGGAAACTCTCAATATGGGGTCCAAAAAGGTGTTGATGTGAGTGAAGTAGGCCATCATCAGGCTGAAAACACAAAATCTGTCAGAGAGAGAGAGCAGAAACTTTGGGAGTGGCCAAATCAAAACTTTTACTACATTGTTAAAAAGAAGTAATGCACTGGCAAGCTCAACAACACTAAAAGCCCGGGAAGACCACAGAAAAATAAAGAGGATGATCACAGAATTATTTCCTTCATGTTTCATAACATCCAACCAAGTCAAAAAGTGGTAGGGGAAGCATTGTCAAAGCCTACAATCAAGAGATGCCTTCATGAATATAAATGCAGAGGGTTTACCTCAAGATGCAAATCAATCAAGAACAAAAAGACCAAATTATGCTTTAGAAAAAAAGCCTGCCCAGTTCTGGAACAAGATTCTTTAAACAGATGAAACCAAGATTAACTTGCACCAGAATGATGTGAAGAGAAAAGTATGAAGAAGGAAAGGAAGGGCTCATGATCCAAAGCATACAACCTCATCTGTCAAACATGGTGGAGGCTTGTGTTATGGTGTGGACATGTATGGCTGCCAATGGAACTGGGTCACTGGTGTTTATCGATGATGTGACTGATGATATAAGTAGCAGGATGAACTCTCAAGTGTATACAGCAATACTTTCTGCTCAGATTCACTCAAATGCTGCTAAAGAATGACCCAAAAAATACTGTAAAAGCAACCCAAGAGCTTTTTAAGGCAAAGAAATGTAATGTTCTTAAATGGCCAAGTAAACAAACCACTTGAGCTGCGTTTCACTTACTGAAGACAAAATGAAAGCAGAAAGACCCATAAACAAGCAGCAATGAAAGGCAGACACAAGGTTTTGCAAAGCAGCTCATGAGAGGAAACTCAGCATTTGGTGATGTCCATGGATTCCAGACATCATGTAATCATTACTGCAAAAGGATTTCCAACCAAGTATTAAAATAATCCTTATAATTAATTATGTTAGTTTGTCCAGTTACTTTTGAAAATGTAGGGACTATGTGAAAAATTAGCTGTAATTCCTAAACGGTTAATGCAATATTTTTGTTAAGCCCCTTAAATTAAGATACTTCTGGACTTTGCTGCGTACTGTATACTCTATTTGTGGAGAAAAAACTCATTAATGCACAAACACTGCATGTATTGCTTTCTCAACTGACTGAGGAACATCTAAAACATGGCACAGTATGTATCACCAGGGGCATTTTGCATTTATAGTATTGATAAAAAGAGTTGAGGTCAGAAAAACAGCATGCTGCCCTTTACTCCAGCGTTCATATAAATAAATAAATAAATAAATAAATAAATACATAAATACATAGATAGATAGATAGATAGATAGATAGATAGATAGATAGATAGATAGATAGATAGATAGATAGATAGATAGATAGATAGATAGATAGATAAAAAAAAATAGAACATCAACAGAGCACTCACTTCTCACCAATAAGCATGAAATCCTTTTCCAGAATGCCATACAGATGTACAGTGCATTATACAGAAGGATAATGGGATATTGAATCTTCACTGTCATTCAGAAGGAGCACAACTGCATTGCTTAGAGAGACCATTAACAGTAAAGTTATCTTTGATCAACAAAAAGACAAGTCTTTCCAACTAATAGTCTGTCACATTTCACCTCATTGAGTCATCAGAGTGTGTACTTATAATCCTCTAAGAGAGTCCTTGCAATACTCCAAACGGTTAAATGAACAGAAGAACAATCAACATTATATGCAAGACTTGTCATTAAACAACTATTAAACACCTAAATGTTTTTTTATTAAAGAGTGAGTTAGTAAATATCACTGTGAACTCCTACATACTAGCTTTGTATTAACTTTATGGCAAATTAGTCAGTGTACAGGTCATCGCACTGCACTAGAACATCAGATGGTGACATATCTAAAGGTCGCATGACCCACAGGTTCTATCCACCATATGGTAAAACAATTTATCCCATTCATTATCATTTTTGTGCGGGTAGTTTTCACTGTTTCTCTCCATCTTCCTCAAAGAGTTTTAAACGTATTGTCTCCTGAGGTTTCCTTTCAGATAAAATGCATAGATGGCCATTTATGTCACAAGATGGCTCACTAAGTTTTCAAATCTATGTGTCTGCTAAGCTTTCATTCTTCTGTTTCAGCCAGGAACAGTTCTGTCTTCTTCCACAAGCAGATGAACACCAGCCCTGAGGGAAAGAAGAGTAACTGTTACAGAATTTGTTGTCTCATGAGAGAGAGCAAGTAAAAAAAATCGTGCCACCTTCCTCTGACTGACTGCTGCCTTTGTTCTCAGGAGAGGCAGATCACTAATGCTTCTGAGCGCTGAGGAAAACTACATTAGATTTTGGGCCGTGTGCCTGGCCTCTGATGAACTGTTTCTCTCAGTGCATTCTCTCTCGCTCTCTCTCTCTCTCTCTCTCTCTCTCTCTCTCTCTCTCTCTCACTCTCTCACTCACTTCCTCTCTCTTTCTCTGTCTGACAGGTCCATGTGTTTAATATTCATGACTTGAAGACAGTTACAGTAAATCACTGTTCCACTTGAATAGAGTTTAAAGTCTATGAAACTCACCATTCAGCTGACACAGACTTTCTGACAATCTCAAGTTATGCAAGATTTTAAAGGAAAAATTATTTTAGATATTACCAAGAGGTGTGGTTTTTGAAATAGTACAAAAAAACAAATGTAGTTGGCATAGTTTATTTGTCCACAGACCTCTTGCACATTCATTGCAGACTCATAAGGCCTTAAGCATATTTTTTTCCTTTTAATAACTACTTCTATTCCTTCTAAACCCTCTATGAGTTGGTAATTGGTTCATAAGGAGAGCATGTATAATAATGTCTGACATAAATCATCATAAATCATGGAGGAAGAAGAAAACTAATAGGTCCTGTCTCCCTTAAACTTAATAAAAGTAATTGAAAAAATTATTTAATAATGATATGAAAAATCATGGATAAAAGACATATTTAAGTTAAAATCACCATGCACGTAGGTGTCATTTATTCCTAATGATTATCATTCATCATTCTTATATGGTACCAATAATAAGTAACAAATGAGAGCTAAAGGCAGTGGACGTAACTTTTCACTGTTCACTTTTTGGGCTTTTTTCCCCAACCTCTCACTAAGGATATCAAAATCACCTCAACTCAGAATTCCTAAAAAGGAACTGGGGATGGCCTCCTGAATGCTAAGCTCAGTAGGTGACATCAAATCAACATGGCTGTGCACAGAATCAGATGTAAACAAAGTACACTTGTTACATTAACAATAGTTAATTAATAGCCACTAATTGAGTCATCTATTTGCTTAAGATCAATCAGCACACAGATATATTAGCTTGTTAAAGCGATAACACTGACGATACAGATCACTGTTTTGAGGCGGTAAATACACATCACTCATCACAGTTAAATGGCTTGTTGCTAACAGAAGGCAAACATGGACCCATCCATTTTTTCACCACTTTGTATCTCAAATGCATGGACATCAAAAATGTCCATGCCTTGACTTGCTATTTCCCAGATAAGTCGAATGCAGCATTAACAGTTAGGATTCAATAGCAGTGTCTTAACACACAAATCCCACAACTGACTCAGGATCAGTGTGCGCCAGTGCATCTCAGTAACCTGCATTTCTGTGTCGCTGGCCTCTGTGGTGTGCTGCATCAGCCAACCCATAATCCTGTTCACTGGACTAGCATTCTGTGAAAGTTTCGGCAAACATAGCTAGGAAGATGTGTTGTACACTGTGAAAGGTCATCTTCTGGCTAAAATTGCACTTACACAACTCACACAAAAAACACAATTCCAAAGCTATTTTACAGTGTAGCTATTATGTGTTTAAAATAGCACTAGCTTTAGTTTACCTACAGTCGTGCTCAAAATTTTGTATACCCTGAAAGAAACTGTTAAACATTGCTATTTTTTTTTTTAAATGACTGATAATGTAAAAGTTTTTTTTTATTTAAGGATAGTGGTCATGTGAAGTCATTAATTATCACATAGCTGTTTGACTCCTTTTTAAAACCTTATGACAACTGAAATCACCCAAACAACCCTGATCAAAAGTTTACATATCCTTGAATGTTTGGCCATAGTATAAACACATAGGTTGACACCATGGGGAAGACAAAAGAACTGCCATTGGACCTGTGTAATAAGGTAGATGAACTTTATAAAGCAGGAAAAGGATATAAAAAGATATCTCAACACTTGAAAATGCCAGTCAGTACTGTTCAAGCTCTGATAAAGAGATGGACAATAAGAGGTCCTGTTGATACTAAGTCACAGTCAGGTAGACCAAGAAAGATTTCACACACTATTGCCAGAAGAATTGTTCGGGATAACTAACCCACAAACAACTTCGAGAGAAATACAGGCTGCTCTGGAAAAAAGTAGCGTTGTTGTTTCAAGGAGCACAATAAGGAGCTACTTGAACACAAATGACCTGCATGAGTCGAGTTGCCAGGAGAAAGCCGTTACTGCACCCATGCCACAAAAAGGCTCGCTTTCAGTATGTCAGACAGCACCTAGACAAGTCTCACAGCTTCTGGAGCAAAGTCATTTGGAGTGATCGTTCTGTTTGGAGAGGAGTCAATGAGGCCTACGGTGAAAAGTACACCATGGTGAAGGTGAAGGTTCTGGAGTGGCCATCACAGTCTCCTGACCTCAATATCATTGAGCCACTTTGGGGAGATTTTAAAAATGCAGTTTGTGCAAGACAAGATTTACAGGGGCTTGAGGCAGTTTGCCAAAAAGAATGGGCAGCTATACCTGAGAGAATTAAAGACCTAATGCACAATTATTACAAAAGGCTGCATGCCATCATTCATGCTAAAGGGGGCAATACACGATACTAAAGGTATGCAAACCTTTTTTCTTTATTGTCATGTATTGTTTGATGAATGTGCCATTCTGTTATGCCTTACATATGAACTTGAGTCCTATAAGAAATAAAATAAATTTGTTTTGCCTTCCCCCTCCTTGAACCGCCACCTTATTGTGGTGGAGGGGTTTGAGTACCCGAATGAACCTAGGAGCCATGTTGTCAGGGGCCTAGTGCTCCTGGTAGGGTCTCCCAAGGCAAACGGGTTCTAGGTGATGGGTCAGACTAAGAGCGGTTCAAGACTCTTATGGATAGAAAAGCAAGGACCGTTACGTCGCCTGGACTGGCGTCACCGGGGCCCCATCCTGGAGCCAGGCCTGGGGTTGGGGCACGCAGGTGAGCACCTGGTGGCCGAGTCTTTGCCTGTGGACTCGGCCGGGCACAGCCCGAAAAAACGACGTAGGCCCACCTTCCCATAGGCCCACCACCCGCAGGAAGGAGCATAAGGGTCCGGTGCCATGTGTTTTGGGTAGCGGTCATGGGCAGGGGCCCCAGCAACCCAAACCCTGGACAAAGAATCTGGCTTTTGGGACATGGAATGTCACCTCACTGGGGGGGAAGGAGCCTGAGCTGGTGAGGGAGGTTGAGCAGTACCTGCTAGAGATAGTCGGGCTTGCCTCCACACACAGCCTGGGCTCTGGAACCCAACTCCTTGAGAGAGGTTGGACCCTCTTCTACTCTGGAGTGCCCCATGGTGAGAGGCATCGGGCTGGGGTGTGCTTGCTTATAGCCCCCCAGCTCAGCCGTCATGTGCTGGAGTTTTCCCCGGTAAACAAGAGGGTTGTTTCCCTGCGCCTTCGGGCCGGGGATAAGTGTCTCACTGTTGTTTTGGCTTATGGGCCAAACAGCAGTGTGGAGTACCCAACCTTCTTGGAAACCCTGCGTGGGGTGCTGGAAGGTGCTCCGACTGGGGACTTTGCTGGGGGACTTCAACGCCCATGTGGGCAATGACAGTGATACCTGGAGGGGTGTGATTGGGAGGAACGGCCCCCCTGATCTGAACTCAAGTGGTGTCCTGTTGCTGGACTTCTGTGCTAGTCACAGCCTGTCCATAACGAACACCATGTTCAAGCATAAGGGTGCCCATCAGTACACGTGGTACCAGGACACCCTAGGCCGGAGATCAATGATTGACCTTGTGATCGTCTCATCTGACCTTCGGCCGCATGTCTTGGACACTCGGGTGAAGAGAGGGGCGGAGCTGTCAACCGATCACTACCTGGTGGTGAGTTGGATCCGCTTGCGGAGGAGGATGCCGGACAGACTTGGCAGGCCCAAACATATTGTGAGGGTCTGTTGGGAACGTCTTGCTGATCCCTCTGTTAGGGGGGCTTTCAACTCCCACCTCCGGGAGAGTTTCAACCAGATCCCGAGGGAGGTTGGGGACATTGAGTCTGAGTGGACCATGTTCTCCTCCTCCATTGTTGACGCAGCCATCCGGAGCTGTGGCCGTAAGGTCTCTGGTGCCAGCCGCGGCGGCAATCCCCGAACACAGTGGTGGACACTGGAAGTAAGGGATGCCGTCAAGCTGAAGAAGGAGTCCTATCGAGCCTGGTTGGCTTGGGGGACTCCGGAGGCAGCTGAGGCATACCGGGAGGCCAAGCGAACTACAGCCATGGTGGTCTCGGAAGCAAAAACTCGGGTCTGGGAGGAGTTCAGGGAGGCCATGGAGAAGGACTATCGGACGGCCTCGGGGAAATTCTGGCAGACCGTTCGGTGCCTCAGAAGGGGTAAGCAGCTCTCTGCCAACACTGTTTATGTTGGAGGTGGAGAGTTGCTGGTCTCGACTAGGGATATTGTCGGACGGTGGAAGGAATACTTCGAGGATCTCCTCAACCCCACTGACACGTCTTCCGTAGAGGAACCAGAGGCCGAGGACTCAGAGGTAGATTCATTCATCACCCAAGCTGAGGTCACTGAGGTAGTTCAGCAGCTCCTTGGTGGCAAGGCACCGGGGGTGGATGAGATTCGCCCTGAGTACCTTAAGTCTCTGGATGTTGTGGGGCTGTCTTGGCTGACACATCTCTGCAACATAGCGTGGCGGTCAGGGACCGGAGGGTGTGTTCCAACTATAGGGGGATCACACTCCTCAGCCTCCCAGGGAAAGTCTATTCCAGAGTACTGGAGAGGAGAGTCCAACCGTTAGTCGAACCTCGGATACAGGAGGAGCAATGCGGTTTTTGACCTAGTCGTGGAACACTGGACCAGCTCTATACCCTCCACAGGGTGCTCGAGGGTTCGTGGGAGTTTGCCCAACCAGTCCACATGTGTTTTGTGGACTTGGAGAAGGCTTTCGACCGTGTCCCTCATGGCATTCTGTGAGAGGTGTTCTGGGAGTACGGGGTCCGTGGCCCTCTGTTAAGGGCTGTTCGGTCTCTGTATAACCGGAGCAGGAGCTTGGTTCGCATTGCCAGCTGTAAGTCAGACCTGTTCCCAGTGCATGTTGGGCTCCGACAGGGCTGTCCTTTGTCACCGGTTCTGTTCATTGTTTTTATGGACAGAATTTCTAGGCGCAACCAGGGGCTGGAGGGAGTCCGGTTTGGGGACCACAGGATTTCATCGCTGATTTTTGCAGATGATGTTGTCCTGTTGGCTTCTTCAAGCCTGGACTTGCAGCATGCACTTTTGCAGCGTTTTGCGTTTTGCAGCTGAGTGTGAACCGGCCGGGATGAGGGTCAGCACCTCCAAATCGGAGGCCATGGTTCTCGACCGGAAAAAGGTGGCTTGCACCCTTCAGGTTGGAGGGGAGGTCCTTCCTCAGGTGGAGGAGTTTAAGTATCTCGGGGTCTTGTTCACGAGTGAGGGATGGATGGATCGTGAGATTGACAGACGGATCAGTGCAGCGGCAGCAGTAATGCGGTCTATGTACCGGTCTGTTGTGGTGAAGAAGGAGCTGAGCCAGAAGGCAAAGCTCTCGATTTACCAGTCAATCTACGTTCCTACTCTCACCTATGGTCATGAGCTCTGGGTCATGACCGAAAGGGTAAGATCCCAGATACAAGCGGCCGAAATGAGCTTCCTCCATAGGGTGGCGGGGCGCTCCCTTAGAGATAGAGTAAGGAGCTCTGCCACCCGGGAGGAGCTCGGAGTAGAGCCGCTGCTCCTCTATATCGAAAGGGGGCAGTTGAGGTGGCTCGGGCATCTGTTTCGGATGCCTCCGGGACGTCTCCCTGGAGAGGTGTTCCGGGCATGCCCCACCGGGAAAAGCCCCCGGGGAAGACCCAGGACACGCTGGAGAGACTATGTCTCTCAGCTGGCTTGGGAACGCCTCGGGGTCCCTCCGGAAGAGCTGGAGGACGTGTCTGGGGAGAGGGAGGTCTGGGCATCCCTACTTAGACTGTTGCCCCCGCGACCCGGCTCCGGATAAGTGGAAGACAATGAATGAATGGATGAATTAATGTTTTGCCTTCTCAAATTAATCAACATCAAACCTTTACTGGTTAAGTAGGTGAAGTTCAAATAAATGTAGATTATTTACTCCTGGAAACCCCATATTAGGGAGGCTGTGCTTTCAGAAATCTCGTTAGATGCACTTAGATAAGCATCTACCCTCAGGAGGTGTTGATTTTTTGCATTTGGCAATTTATGACTATTACATTTCACTTATCAAGTGACTTCTTGTCTAATATTACACAAGTTGTTTGTTACAGAGGTGGGCATCAGATTTCAGATTGCAAGCTTTCGTATAACATTTCAGGCTGTGCTATTGCCCATTTGGCCATTAAGCTGCTTTGAAGCAAAGTTATAATGCTTTAAACGCATAAGGTGTGGCTCATACTGGGCGATCACAGTGGTCAAGAGTTCCTTCTTATTCCCTATTCGTAATGAGTTTTTAAGCTGTAACCTCTCCCTCGTTAGCATCATTATCTTTGCAGGAGTGAGCTAGCATGCCATATATTACTATGAAGGTGGTTGATCCTAATTGAACCTAAATGGTAAAGTCATATTTACATATTTACGTAATACAGTAAGGTAAAGTTGGCCATTTAAGGTCATTCAACAAAACAACAGAAAAGGGGTATTTGGAAAACTTCTTCTCCACTAATAAGTTAATCCATAATGGAAAAATGCTGCTAATTTGAAAAAGCAGCATGGTTTGTGTCTGGCTGTGCTGGGTACTTATCGGTTTAAGCCCTGTTTTTTCTTTCTCAGCAGATCAAGGTGGAGGTGCAGTAATGGGTAGTTGGGGGCAAATGTAAATAAAAGAGGCTCAGGTTTCCAAAATGCTTTAACAAGCAAATAATACACTTGTGCCGATGTCGGGCTTAAACAATTAGTTTTTTATTATGTTCTCCATATTTGTCAGGTCCTAGATTGTACTTGTCTACTAGTATTTGATACTAGATACTAGTAACCACCTTATTAGAAGAGCCTACAATGGAACTTATCATCCAGACACAGGAAGTGACACTGATGCTTTGGCAGTTGTTCTATTTTGATAGGAGAAAATATGTGAGAGAGAAAGATATACAAAGACACAGAAGCAGATACACAGTAGAAACAAAGAAAAACAGAAAGAGATTGCAAAGTAATTCTTTTGCTCACGTTCCCTGTACCAGCTGTTAGGAAGCTGGAGCGACATCATAGCAGCTGGTTATAAGGTTTTACTGTTTGCTGCCAGAAAACCTTGAATCTTGACAAAATATCCCTCAAAACAGAGATTATGACAATCATAACTCAGACTAAATGAGACTCCAAAGCTAACATGAATGTGTCATCAAAACTGAGGACTCGTTCTGGATTCAGATGCAAGCGTGTGCAAATCCAGTTATCCTGCTCAAACAGCCAGCGTAATTGACATTCAATATATTCACAACTTTGCTGAAAACTGATCCAGTCTAATAGCTGTAGTTTTTATACAGAGTTTTATACGGGGTCATGTAGGGTAAAGGTATATTGATTTTACACATGGCTAAACAAACAGTACCACTGCTGCAGTGCATGCAGTTAAAACAGCATCTTTATATAAAAAAGTGACCCAAACAAATGCATGGTTAATGGAAAAAAGAAAGGTGCTATAACTGGGCTTAATCATTACACAGGGCCCAATTTAGTCACAGCCAATGAGTTCATTTGTTTAGTTTTGGGACAAGTAACTGCTCCATATGTTGGTATTCTTTGTTCTGGACTGAGGAGACATGTTGAGGCTCCAGAACACTGCAGCCAGCTTTGTCCTGTCCTGGTTTAGACTTCTCTTAAAAAACTTAGATCCTTTCCTTTCGTCTGACAGAGTAGTTTCCAAAGCAGCTGCTTTAGCATTCACAGCTCCTCTTTAATAAACTTTAGCCCTGAGTAACCTGCACGCATCAGGAAAGGGGATTTACTGCAGTGAGTCAGTCAGGACACAGACGGTAATTGTTCTTGGTACCTTGCTGATACTTTTTTAGATCATGGCTGGCTATTGATTTTTTTCATGTGTAATCCTTTTTTCCACTATGGGAGACTCAATTGAAAACAAAAAGAGTTTTACACAAATGTCCAGATTTTCCATTGTTCATTGGTTAAATCTGATTTTCCAGTGGTAAGCGTCTGTTCAAAGTCACCTGTCTGATGATTAAAGATGGATAAGTTGCAGATGTGTGTCTTTATTGTAATGCAAACTGTGGGAACAGAATGTTTCATTGCACATCTTACCAGCTGGAACGAAACTGCTGGCTCCTGGATTCACTTCATGACTTCTTAAGAAAAAATAAAGGAAAAATGATCATCTTTTGTGTGTCTGTCTTTCTGACATGGCACATGTATTATCAAAATACTAACATGAATTAAATTTTAGTCACTAAAAGGTGAGTCTTTACATTTCATGGCCATAACATAATATACAGGCTTGCAACTAAAAACAGAGATTTATTTTTTATGTTATGTTTCTGTGTGAAGAAAAGCATACATGTCCTTAAAGTTATTCATTCATTCATTGTCTACCACTTATCCGAACTATACTCAGGTCACGGGGAGCCTGTGCCTATCTCAGGCATCATTGGGCATCAAGGCAGGATACACCCTGGACGGAGTGCCAACCCATCACAGGGCACACACACAATTTAGAGATGCCAATCAACCTACCATGCATGTTTTTGGACTAGGGGAGGAAACCCCCAAAGCACAGGGAGAACATGCAAACTCCACACACGGCAGAGGCGGGAATCAAACCCCCAACCCTGGAGGTGTGAGGCAAATGTGCTAACCACTAAGCCACCATGTCT
>JAUCMX010000003.1:18179184-18274184 GCA_033459395.1 Hemibagrus guttatus
TCAAACTATCATCATGAGTTTCTTAAGAAAACTTTTACCCTCTTTATGGCATTTCTGGAAAATATTTATTGTCGGAAAGTTAATCAAAATAAAGTTGGTGTAAGGTGTAAGCAATGTGGCAGCACAGTGGTACAGTTTTGTCACCGTGGTTCAGTCCACCGTTTCAATTTCTGTGTATGTTTTTTTTGTCTCCATGAGGATTTCCTCTGGGATCACTGGTTTCTTCCCACCTTCAAAAACTTGCCAGTAGGTGGATTGGCATCACAAATGCCCCTCAGTGTGAATATGTGTGCATTGTGCTCCTACGTACACTATGATGTATCAACCTATCATGTAACACATTCAGTAAAAGGTAGATCTGACTCTTGCTGCTTGACACAATACACAAGACACGGTGTTACACCACTACAGAGCCTTACTGAAAATAGGTCAGTGTGACAGTACAGTACACTGAAGATTGAGCAACATACATAAACATGAAAGATTTATTCAGATTACTCACACAACATTTCTGTCTGACCCAGCCTGAGAAAAACCAATAAAACCTACAGAGTGGAACACTGAGCATTAGTAAATAGGAAAAAATAAAACGATGCTCTTGGGTAAAATAACAGTTCACATAACTACTGGCAACTGAGAGATTAGGGAAACAACTAGCTGTCACACACAAAGAAGACCTCTGCCTGCTTCTACACACTTCTGCTCTCTCTCTCTCTCTCTCTCTCTCTCTCTCTCCTCTCTCTCTCTCTCTCTCTCTCTCTCTCTCTCTCTCTCTCTCTCTCTCTCTCTCTCTCTCTCTCTCTCTCTCTCTCTCTCTCTCAGTGACTGAAAAGAGCCAGCAGTAAAATAAACTTCCTTAGCAAAATATATCAGGATAACACTTGTGATACACTTATGACTTATGATTATGAAACAGTTTGGCAAAGGATAACCTCCCCCTGATTTTGTTCCAAAAATACCAAGATAGTGGCAGTCAATATTTTTTTTCTTCTGCTTGTGTAGGGGGTGTTGTGTTTTTATGCCTAATCTGGCCCCACTGAGAACGTAGGATGAGATAGTGGATTGATGTGGGTGTATAACTCAATAATTCATTTTAAGCTAAAAAAAAGTTTTTTAATTAAATAAATGAATAAATAAATAATGAACAATTAAATAAATAAATAACCTGAAGAAACCGTAAACCGAACAGTAGTGAGATTACCCAGAATTTTGAGAAACATGGTGTTAAAACTGGGGCGGCGGTGGTGTTAGACTGGGGCGGCGTGGTGTTAGACTGGGGCGGCATGGTGTTAGACTGGGGCGGCATGGTGTTAGACTGGGGCGGCATGGTGTTAGACTGGGGCGGCATGGCAGCTTGGTGGCTAGCATGTTCACCTCACACCTCCAGTGTCCTGGGTTCGAGTCTCCTGCTCAGTGTGTGTGTGTGTGTGGGGTGTGTGTGTGTGTGTGTGTGTGTGTGTGTGTTCTCCCCTGTGCCTGGTGGGTTTCCTCCGGGTGCTCTGGTTTCCTCTCACATTGGAGTCTCTAAATTGCCTTCAGTGAATGAGTGTGTGTGCCCTGCGATGGGCTGGCACACTGTCCTGCCTTGATGCCCGATGATGCCTGAGAGGCTCCCCGTGACCCGATGATAGATCGGATAAGCGGTACAGATCATAGGGAGGGGAAAATGGTGTTAGACTGCCCCCTACTGGAAACATTTCTCACTACTGCTTTTTTAAACTTCTCTATTTCGTTTTTTAACCCATATACTAGCCGCATGAAATACACATTCATTGTAATTAACGTATAGGCAAAATAATAAAAAATAAAATAAATAATAAAATTTAAAGAATTGTAGCTTGAAAATAATAGAAACACATTGTGATACATCCTCATTGTTATATATATTAAATCTGAGGTTCATCGTGCAAGGGATGTTCTTTGTTACTATACACAAGAATGTTTGTAGAGCCACAAATTATGCCCAATGTAATAAAATTTCTTGAAGGCTATGATGGCTTTGATCCATCACCTTTCCTCTGTGGCTGATAACTTATTGCTCTTTTCCCAGCAATGCTGTCAGTGTTTTAAGCCTCTGTGGAGCATGCTGAGAGGATACACAACACACCAGCTTAATATTCCACTTAATAAAATCAGCATATACAGATATGCGTAGGATAAAATTAAGCAGCCTCAAACAAACTATACTGGAAAAAAAAATCTCCTATTATATTTGTACCAAATGGATGAAGTCAAAATTACCTTCAATGGAGCTCCTGACTATTTATAGAGGTAGTCAGTGTTGCAGTTGCCATTTAAAACGGCCCATGAATAACTCCTTGGCAAGCTTTTAACAAGATGTTCAGGCACCAACAGAGAGCGGATATATATTCAAGCCAATTAAAGATATGACTCATATGGCAATTTGCACAAGAACATTCATTTTACATGCAGACCAGCCTGTTCCGGTACTGTAAACATTACTCAGTCCATATGAGTGAGATTGTTATGGAGCAGCTTTGATTGACAATCAGCAGCACTCTTTGCATCACAACACTCCAGGGGAACAAAGTAAGTCAGCCCACACTTTCTGTCTAAAGTTATTTCTCCTTTTTATGTACAAAATCATGAACCATCCCAAATAAAGCTGAACAAATCTACAAACAAAAGCAAGATCTTTTCATAAGTTGCAGATAAATGCAAAGAGTTGATATGACTGACACTTTAGAACGGAAATTTAGCTTCAATGTGGATCTTCTAAGGTGTTGAGATTTGGCCAGTAGAACTAATTTGAATCTAATCTAATCTGATAATGATGAAATAATTAAAGGTGCACCAGTTACTTGCTTTAGAAAGTGCCTTCCATTTAACTTGTTAACTTGTAATGCAATTACTCAAGTAGTTTTCATGATTTTTTAAAAATTAAATATTAATTTTCTTGAATAAAAAAATTATTTAATTGCTCGTGTTATTTTCTTTAATACTACCTACTCAAGTAAGTGTGTTTTGTAAGATTTCCAACATTGCAACAAACCAATATGCAGTGAGAATATTTAATCCGGTTAACAATAATTACCTATTAATGGTACTTGCTGTCTGTGATTCTATCTTGGCAAAGCTGACTTAATCTATCTATCTAGCTAGCTAGCTAGCTAGCTAGCTATCTGTCTGCCTGTCTGTCTGTTTGTCTGTCTATTATTGCCTAATAAGAATTAGAAGCCTCTGAAGAAGACTAAAGGCTTTTATGATAAAAGGTCAGTAGTCTAAACACTAGGCCAAGTGAGAGATCAGACATGCTTAAGCTGTATTATAGTTTAATGTATGCTGAGTGTATGCTGATAACCTTAGTTGCCTAATAAGCCATTTGAATTATAAAATGTAGAGTATGTTTGTTTTTTGTGATCTCCTGAAACATTTTCACTTTCAGAGTACAATGCTTGGCCAAGGCAGGTCTACTAAATGCCCCTGAACTAAGGAAAGTTAAACTATTATTTCCACCCATTTTCATTTGGCAGTACATCTTTCCCCTCCAATAAATGTCAATTAATTTTACATTTGTGTCTAAATTATTTAATATTGTTAGGTTCTCTTCATAGATTCAAGGGTAACTTGTACAAACAAAACCCTTTTGTGTTCCATTTTTGTGTTTGGTGCCAGCCATCTGGATGTTTATTAACTTGAATTCAATTATTTCAACATAACATACTGAACATAATATAACTTAATACAACATAAGATTACTGAGTCCCATGCAATTTACCAGACCAGAAACACTTGCATATAGCCTTAGCTCACACTGTGGGAGTGGCAAGTATGAGAAGGGATTAGAGGTCTAAAAGCACTAATCAGGCCCGTGTGTAAGGAGGACTGTAGCTTTATACAGCAGCTACAGGATAAAAGTATAAAGGATCTCCAGACAGCAGAAGTAGTTGGTCAGCAACATGTTTCGCACACTTAAGAAGCTGATCAGGGGTCCTGTGCTAGCTCCTTCACCAGCCACAACACCTGATCCTTCCCCAACACCAGCATCTACAACAGCTCCTGCACCTACCCCAGCTCCTGCACCAGCTCCATCAACTCAGGTTAAGGTAGGATGCATCAGCTTTAAAAAATCTCCAAGAATATTGTACTTATGATGCGTCACACAATTCTTTGATATTACAGATGTCAAAACCATGGCTATTCTTTGTCTGTCTTTGGGTGTTTGTCCTGTAATATTACTGTATAATGACCCTAATGAATGTTATAATAACCTAAAAGAGATTTCATTTTATAATCCTCTAACCAAATCAGAAAGAGACACTTTTATAGTTATAAAAAAAAGTTGGTCTTATAGGATGAAAAGCCTGCAGTCAAAGACAATGAAGCCAAGAAAGAAGAAGAAAGCCCTGGTGAGTCGACCGCTATTAAACTCTGAATACTACTCTATAAAACTCAACAGAGCATGTAAAGAATTTTCAACATAGCCATCTTTTTAGTTAAAAAAGTTGAATGTGTGCCAGCGTATTTCTTTTGTTCTTCATATTGTTCTGTGGCAGTGCTGATAATGTGGTCAGAGTCGATTGTATGCATTTCAGTTAAACGTTACTGTTCTGTCTGGGAGCTGCCTGTAGGAGCACTGGCAGTAATCACACAGCAGTGGAAAGCCCCTCTCCAGCTCATGTGTCTTATTTTTTGGGTATAACCAGCTCCAGCAACAACACCTGCACCTGCTGCTGAGCCAAAACCAGACGAGAAGCCTGTAAAAGATCAGCCAACAGCTGATGAGTAAGACTGGAAAATTTCAGCAGTTATTTCTTTACACGTGCACCACACAGCCGTATGCAAACATAGTCACCCTTTTTCAGTGAATTCAAAGTACAGTCTGTATAGCATTTCACCCCGTTCTCTCTGTATGGGTTTCCATTAGGTTTTCTGAGTTCCTCCAACTTTCCAAATACATGCCAGGTGGATATGCTAAATTGTGTGAATGTGTGTGTATGTTTGTGTGTGGTGCACAGTGGTGTACTCCTGCCTCCTGCCTTACGTAACCAGAACTTATTCCAGATTCCAGAAGATGAATACATGAATATTTTTATTAACTGATTTCAAGTGTTCCAGCAATCTTGCATTCAGCAAACACAAACATTATCCACAGGATCTATATCTGCCTACCAGAAAGCAGAAGGATTACTGAAGTGAGGAGCAAAGAAGAGATTATAAGATTTGCAGCTTTAAGGGACTTAAGAAGCTGCCGGGGGAGCTATTTAAAATTTAAGCAACAAGACATGAGAGAGAAAAAAGAAAAAAACAACGGCTGAATTAAAGTGATGGGAATGCTGCAGTGGTTGTTACTGTAATGAAGAGTCCATCCCCACATTTATCTTTCAGTGTCACAGGCAGTCTCATTTAGCTAGAGGAGGATAAGTGTTGTTTTGCACTGTCTCCCGTGGGCAGTATGTTTTGATTACATGGTGAGTTTTTCTTTTCTGTATGACCAAAAATGATGCCTTATATAGAAGAAATCCTGCACCATTTTCACCACACCACACCACACCATTTCCATTTTCACCCACAGTGAAAAACAAGGATAAACAGACTTATACCTCTGTACCTCTATATCTATTTCAATATGTAAAACATGCCCAAGTGACCCAAGTGATTTCAATTTATGTCCACATATTTAAATACCATAAGCAGAAATGGGTAACAATGTTTGTTTTTTTTATTTAGCCATGAAGCACAGTCCTCTTCACAATGTCCAGTTGTAATAAACACATACTCTGATGCACAGCTTCTAAAAATAATAAAGAAGATGCGTCAACGTACACAAATCTTTAAAGAAAAAGTCACAGATCCCTATGCATCCTCACCTGAGCGCAGCCCTCCAGTCAGTGAGTACAAAACATTTCCCGTGAATAAATCACTGTTTAGCGAGATTGTAACATGCTTCAACTTCATGCATGTCTAAAAATCTAAAGTGATTGACAATGTTTATATTCATCTTTTTAAAAAATTATTTAAACATTTTACCATTCGTATTATCTACTATCATTGTTTCTGTGTTTTTTGCCAAAAAATAGCACCAGTTTTGAGAAAAAAGGATTTCTTAAAAAAGCAAGAGGAAGAGAAAAAAAGAAAAGAAGAGGAGGAGAGGATCAAAAAGGAGGAGGAGGCAAAGAAATCAGCAGCAAAAGCAGAGGAGAAGAAAGAAGAGAAGAAGGAAGAAAAGAAAGGCGATAAAGCAAAGGATGAGAAAAAAGAAGAGATTGAACCAGCCACGAAGAAATTAGGTTCTATTTGTCCGAAAATCAAATGCGCCTGCATAGACACAATGCTGAAACCGATTGAAGACAGAATGGATAATGTTTTGAGCACATCCATAGATCCTTTCACAGGTTATAAACACAGCATCAATAAAGTACCTTAAATCCACTTTGAATACAAATGCATTCAATTTCATTACCTGTTATTTCTGATGTTGTTGCATATTGATCTATGTGACCATCTCTAGATCGACGATACATCGCTTGGCTTAGCCTGGTGTCTATTGCTTTCAGCTACAACCTTTGGTTCATACCAGTCCGTATGACCTTCCCCTGTCACACTCCTACCTCAATCCCTCTGTGGTTTACTGTAGATGTTCTAGCTGACCTCATCTACATCATCGACATGATCATTTTCCAGCCAAGGCTGCAATTCTGCAAGACTGGAGATATCATAGTAAGCACAAAGTATATTATTACCATTATTTACAATATGTGTGTTTGTATAGATTGTGTTGACTTTGCATAATCTAGACATTAATAATGTATTATCCCTCAAGTCACATTTCAATAACATTTAATATTATTCTGTTTCATTTTATCAGTATGACCGAGCTGTTATTAAGAAGAATTACAGAGCCTCCCTAAAATTTCAGGTATCAAAATTGGATGTAAAATGTTTTCATGCATATATTTCAATGTGAAATTCAATAGTATTTTAAATACTTTAATATATATATACATATATATATATATATATATATATATATATATATATATATATATATATATATATATATATTTTTTTTTTTTTTTTTTTTTTTTTTTTTTTTTTTTTTTTTTTCTCTGCTTCATCAGTATGATCTGATAGCAGTCATACCCCTGGAAATCTTGTATATTCCATTTGGATTCCAGTCTATTTTCAGGATTAATCGCATCATGAGGGTAGGTGATGCATAAAGTCTTTCTGATTTGTGTTTGTTTTTTTTCTCTTGTCAATGGAATAATCAATGATGCAAACTTTCATTTAAGTTTGAGGCTTTTTTTGAGTTCAGTGATCGACTTGAGGGTATCATGACAAAGGCATACATCTGGAGGTACGTAATCAAGACATTATTACATAACTTTGTGGTGTGTGAAACTTTTAACTCTATTTTTTTTTTTAATAGAGTAATTCGCACTATTGGGTATCTTCTGTTCATCCTTCATATCAACGCGTGCCTTTACTATGTGGCATCTGCTTACCAAGGCATTGGTACAACCAAGTGGGTGTACAGTGGACAAGGCAATGCGTATGTCACTTCACTTTTTCATTTTACTCTGTACTTATATATACAAATATACTAAAAAAAACTTTAAAAAAAAAACCACTTGTACCTATTGTTCATGCAGGCCTTCTGTAGATAATACGTGTATATATCCTACATGATTTTTTCCAAAGATTTTTTTTTTTTTGCAGCTGACTTTTAAGTGTATTTCAATTGTATTTTTTCTTGTCATTTTTGAAGAAAAACAAGATCTTAAATATGATTAAAAAAAAACTGATTGACATCATTTTAACCTAGGCTTTATGTTTTGTTTTGTTTGTTTTTTATCCAGGATTAACTTTGATCTCTATCTGATAATTCACCCTCAGTGTTAAAAGAACAATTCTCATGCTAAATAGCTCATGTTGCATAAACTATTTAATAGCATTAGCCTTTCGGATTTTTATATTCTCATAGCTACCTGAGGTGTTTCTTCTACTCAGAGAAAACCCTGTTGATGATTGCAGAGCTTCCTTTTCCAGACACCTTATTTGGTCAAATCTTTCAGATGACCAGCTATATTTTTGGTGCATTTTTTTTGTCCATCGTTCTTGGCCAGGTAGTCAATTTTTGCTTTTTGTACTACTACATTTTTTGTTTTTTGTTTGTTTGCTTATGCTTTTTCCTTTTACTTTTTTTTCTTTAGTGTTGATTTTTTTCTCTAACTTAAGAGTTTTCTACACTGAAATAAACAGCAATTCATTTTCTACCTGCTAAATGTTAAATATTAAAGTATTATTAAAATGTGGAACAACATTAAAAGGCATTTTCTTTCTGTAGGTACTTGCACTGTTACTATTTTGCTGTGCGGACCCTGATCAACATTGGTGGATTACCTGAGCCTTACACTGTTTTTGAGATCACATTTCAGTTGGCAAACTTTTTTGTTGGTGTTTTTGTCTTCTCAAGTTTAATTGGGCAGGTAAAAGATAGTTGGTGTAGAATACTCACAGGATTGTCCAGTCATCCAGTCATCCTCCCCACAGCTGACTGTTTTTCCTCAAGATTTATTCTGTGGACTTCACAGAATAAATCATTCATTAGTAGTCTTTCAACAAGCCTATACTGTAGCTCTTATTAATACAGTTGTTGATTTGGCATTCCAAAAAATCATCTGAATAAATGTTATTGAATATGTCATACCCACAAAGTGTTTCTCTGATTATGGTATATTACAGATGAGAGATGTCATTGGCGCAGCCACTGCTGGTCAGACATACTTCCGTGCCTCTATGGATGCATGTGTAGCCTATATGGTGACAAATCGTATTCCAAAGCTGGTACAACACAGAGTCCGAACATGGTACAACTACACCTGGGCCTCACAGGGTATGCTGGGTAAGAACTGCTTGTTTAACCCTACCTATGCAAAGGTCCTGAATAAGAATCCTCATTCGAAGGTCTGTATCCACCCATCTACTTTTCTAACTATCATCTACGTACCCATTCATCCACAATCTATCTGCCTATCAATCCATCCTTCTATATATCCATCTCTCTATCCATCTCTCCATCCATCCATCTTTCTTTCTATCTATCCATCATAACTGCTCTATCCTGGTTAGGTTTAAATGACTCACATCTTTATATTTTGGAAAATAGAAATAAAATAAACTCATTGAAAAATATTGTAGAGGTACATTGAGATAAAAATTGCCCCTCTCATTGCGACCGCTCTTTCATATACTACATATATCTGTATATACTTTTACCCAAAGTGAATTACCAATAACAATGAATCCAATACAAGCATACAGCTGAGACCCTGAGAGTTGTAAGCTTTGCTTTAGTTTAGCATATGACAGTGCTTCTCAAACTTTCAGCAGCTAGAGATCCTTTCCAGTGGAAAAATATCAGAAGAATCAAATAAATATCATAAACATAACTGTTTAACTAACTGTTTAAATCTAGCACATTAGGTAAATGTGTTGCTTGTTTATTGGAGCCATGAGAGGGTTTATTTCTTACACCACAATAAAAACCGTACCAGTTACACCAGTTTATACACTAGATGTACATTTTGTATTGTTTATAGCACTTTTCCCAGTTTATCATATATGCACTAAGAATCAATTTTGTTTGGATTTTGAGCTGCTGAGCATAAAAGATGCCCAGAAGGATAGGCTTAGATCTATAATAACTGAAGACATTAAACATGAGGGCACAAGGATGCTGTATATGACTTTTTTGACTCTAACCTCAGATGAGTCAGAGTTGCTGGAACAAATGCCACTGGTAATGAGAATAGCCATCGCTGTGGACATCAACCTCATCACTTTCCAGAAGATCGACCTGTTTAAGGTGAGACTGGTTTATTCTTAGACTCAAGTTCAAAAGATAAGGACTGACATAATAAAACAAGAAGGTAAGAGTGAATAATGCTCATGCGCTTCCACAGGGATGTGATAACCAGATGCTTGTGGACATGTTGCTGAGGCTAAAGTCTATAGTGTATCTGCCAGGCGATTATGTGTGTCAGAAGGTGAGTTAATCAATGCCATTGTAGGCACATATTTAAGAAAGAGTAACACCATGTTAAGACCTTTTACCTATTTCTGTTCAATAGGGCGACATTGGTAAAGAGATGTACATCATCAAAGCTGGAGAGGTGCAGGTTGTTGGTGGGCCTGACAACAAGATCGTTTTTGTGACACTGAAGGCAGGTTGTGTGTTCGGTGAGATCAGGTGAGGTTATAATAAGAACATTTTCCCCCTACCCTACATGACAAGTCTATAACTCAGCTAAAGGCTCAATGCATGACTGTGATGCTACAACGAACTGTCTTCTAGTCTTCTGCAGTCTTCAGCAAATGGAGGTAACAGGAGAACAGCTAATGTGGCAGCTCATGGATTTGCTAACCTCTTTGTGCTGGATAAGAAAGACCTCAATGACATCTTAATTCATTACCCAGAATCCCAGAAACTTCTGGCCAGGAAAGGAAGGTGAGATTTGTTCATTATGGTTTGGATTAGGGATCATAGTAGGCAACTATATATAAATGTTTAATTCAGAATAAACACACAATATGTTATAAACAGATAGAAATACAGATATAGCACAGTATCAAATAGTAGGTAGAGAATTCGATTGTATTTTATGAGCAGTTTGCTCCAAGAGACTGACCTAAACATTGCCTTACTGAGCAATAAAATTAAACCCTATTTCTATACAAATTGACCCAAAAGTAACCAAAGATGCTTTTATTCATAGTTCTCAGTATTTTCGTTGCACATGTTTTGTTGTTCTGAGATGAATGTTCTCCATTGTTGGTCAAAGAAAATCTTTCTGGAAAATCATGTAGTCATTACAATGAAATGCCACCTGAATGATACATTCTGATAGCATGTCCTGCAATTTTTTATGACCTTCCTTGTGGTTAGCAAATGGATACATCCAGTTCAAATCTGAATACAGATACATGAAGCACTAAACAGATAGAAATACAAACAGTGCCATTGTTTTACACTCCTAGTTTGGAGCGTTTGTGTTGCAATATTCAGAAGCATTACTAAATACTAATTTTCTCTCTTTTCATGGCATGAAGGAAACTAATGAAGGCCAAGGGTCCAGCTACTGCTAAAGATGAAGGGGAGAAAAAGAAGGGCCTGGAGTTGTTTAGACCCAGACCTCCCACTCCTCAAATGCTACGGGCATTTGGAAGGTTCAACAAAAAAACATTTATGGAAAAACTCAAGGTAGGAAACTCAACACAGAATTTTCTGAAACAATTGTATAGTTTTTTGTTTTGTTTTTTCGAATTTTGCTTAACAAGGTTGAAAAAAAGTAGCTTTAATATCACAATGACAAACATGCACAGAACAATAGTTTCACAGATTCCTTATTCACTTGATATTTTTCATACATTACACAAATGGCCTAACTTTTTTTTTACTTTTTGTTTTCCTTTGGTTTTCTAGATCTCAAATGCACAAAAAGTGTGACAAAAGGATAATTTCACCACTTCACCCATATAAAACATTGGATATTTTCACTTTTGTATATGGATTCATTTATGAATAGATTGTACATTTTGTACCATGACATAATAAAGCAGATGTTTTTAAAGGTCAGCAAATTCTTTAAGTTACATGCATTTTCAAACTAATTTATAAAATAATAAAACATGACCAAAAAAACACAATATGTGGTTAATCTGTCGACTATTCAGTTTGCCAGTAATGCTGAAGGTCCTGGGAAATGCTAAGCATCAGTGAAATCCTTTGTCTAATCCTTTTAGCTAAGCCAGGGAACTGTGAGATTTCATTAAGTAAGTGGTCTCTCTCTGTATGTGTGCTCAATGTACACTTGTGCTCTAACAGGATACAAGTATAAGAGAGTTAAATAAACTATTCCTTTTTGGTTCTTGTTGAAATGTAAGGAAATAAAGGAGTTGTTGAGAAGATTGTAGGAATTAAAAATGATTATTGGGCAAAATATTAAAATTAAAATCTCAATTAGTTCAGCCTACACAACCAGTATGACGCGTAAACAGAGAAGGTGCAGTCTACCAAGCACAATGCTTGGCCTACTAAAGGACAGCTATCTGTTAGGAAGAAGGTATGGTTACTCACCTCCAGAGGAAATTAATAAAGCTACAAAAAAAATATATATCCAAACTGAAACACATGGTTGAGGAAAACTGAAGATTAAACCTGGATGCATGCTTGCAGAAAATATTCAAAAACAAGTATAATCCAAAGCAATGGAAGCCCAAAGACAGTGTCTTATGAACCAGCTTGTGGCCCTTACCTGTATAAATGAAACCACTGTGTTGTGTTTAAACATATAGTTTGTCATACTTCAGGAAATGCAGCTCAGATCAAATGAAGCTTCTTTTCTTTGTCTAGCCTGTGTCATCCCTTATCAAGGACCCCAACCCCTGCACGCAAGTTGTATGATATAGAGCTCAGGGTGTACTACTTTCATTATTTGTTTGTATTATTGTAGTTTTTTTGTTTACACTGTCATCAACAATAAATCACATAATGAGGCCATAAAACTGTGTCTTTAAAGATTTTTAATCTGCATGTCGCAAAGTGCCAGGGTTTTTTCTCATGAGAAAAGGTTGACAGCAGGTTTGGGGGTTCAGTATGCTTTTGTAAGCTGGTGTGACCACCAAATTATGGTGACAGATGGTAAAAGAATTAATTAACATGGATTTATTTCTGTTTGCACTGTGCTTTGTTGTTCATAAGATCTCCTAATGAATTGCACCAGAATTCAGTCCATCAATCTGGCTACTAATAGAAAAACAACATCTAACTAAAATCACAACAGATTTTCAAAAAGACAATGAGAAACTGAGAAGTAGGATCACACAGCACAGTACTACAACAGATCACTTAATAACCTGACACTGCTCTAAAGGAAGATGCAGACCACACAGTGTACCACAGACTGCACCCACGCCTTCCCACAATCTTGCAAAAAGAAGCAGCATGCACAAACTCTATACTATGCAAACTGGTCATGTAGAGCAGAAATTAATATTAGAGAACTACTTCCTTTTTTGTTTTTGTTTTTTACTTGAAACAAAATTGTATTTTACAAAACAACTAAAGCAAGAATGGGTGAAAGCCAGTTTTTGTTTTTTATACAGATGTATACAGATGTAATGAAGCCACGGTTAATTGTGTGCATTTAGAGAAAACAAGTGTGTTATAATGCTATATTATGTGCTAGCTCTCTCCAGTCTGTATTATTGCCTATGACCGTCAGAAACAGACATGCAGCTATTGCACATTGTTCTTGTAGACAAAAAAAAATTAAAAAATTTAAAAAAAAAATTAAAAAAAATTAAAAAAAACTCTGCGGCCCCAATTAATAGGCAAGCTATTACTGATGATTTTAAAGACTTTATTATAAAATAAATCTGTACTGGCAGCTTCCATGAAATTTACTTACAGTTAAAGTATATGCCTGATGTTTAAGAACCACCTTCTAGTAATGAGTTTAACCGGATAGCAGATACTACAAAAAATGCTGGGTTAGGTCTATTGATCAGAATAGTTCCAACATGAGTTAATGGTGACTGGTTCATGTTTAATTAATTGGATGCACTGGAACGTTTCTAATCACCTATTTATGATCACAAGAAACACTTGATGCATGAAGAGTTTGCAAGAAGACCTGTATGTTACTGTGCATAAGGAAAACTAGCATGGGTTCAGAAATGTAGTTAAAAAAATTTTTTCCCCATGACGGATTTCAGCTGCAACAGTGAGTCCTGCACAGAGCAAAGACGTGACCTAATGACGGCACAGCTTAATCGAGATTGGATGGAGCTTCCACCGGCATGGTTCGTGTTGTTTGTTGTTGTTTTCAAAATGTTTTATTTTTGTAAAAACCTTCTACAGTGAATAATATTGTAATGTATTTTTATTGTGACTGTGATATACACCAATCAGGCATAACATTATGACCACCTGCCTAATAAAACAGCCCTGACCACTCATGTATTCTGACACCTTTCTATCAGAACCATTAACTTCTTCAGCAATTTGAGCAACAGTAGCTCGTCTGTTGGATCGGACCACACAGGCCAGCCTTCACTCCCCACATGCATCAATGAGCCTTGGCTGTCCATGACCCTGTCACCAGCTTGCTTAAATCCTTAATTTTTACTGCTTTTAACACATCGACATTGAGGACTAAATGTTCACTTGCTGCCTAATATATCCCACCCACTAACAGGTGCCATGATGAGGAGATAATCAGTGTTATTCACTTCACCTCATAATGTTATGCCTGATCGGTGAATAACAAAAATTCCCTATAGGCATATGTTTTTCACCCTTTCTCCATTTGTCCCAAAAATAGATATGTTCTTTTTTTTAAGGAAGTTTGTTTGGATAATAATTGTTAAATATATTTTAAGATCTTATGCCTGTAGCTTTCATTCCAGGTGTGATGTGGTAATAATGGTAGACTACAATCTCTTGCCATGATTATGCTAATAAAATGCTTTTTAAAAGCTGACTCAAATGTATTATGAATATATGATTAATGATATATTAATATATAATTAATAATAATTATAATTAATATTAATATATAAATTCATATATTAATTCAATATATGAATTAATCATCATCCTTCTTTCATTTAATCACAATGCATTCAACAAAACACAAAAGACACTATGCGTTTTAACAGTTTAAACAGTTTATGTAAAGATGACAATACATACCTATAGATTTTTCTGTTAGGATAGTTATCTACCTGCTGATCATTTCTTTGGCTGCATAATATAGGTCACAAAATACAAGGACAATATCTTAACACAGTTGTCAACATTCCAGTTTAATCCATTTCACTCCTGTGATGGAAACATGCTTAATTTAATCTAGGACTGATTCAAGCATTAATCAGATTACCTGAAACAAACAGCAAACAAAACAAATTATGAGAAGTAATAAAATGTGTTGATATAAAATGTGTTAAAATGTGTTGATATAAGTTTTGTAGCCAGCTCAATAAGCTATGTGATTATCATATTATCTAGCCAAAAACTAAATAATAAAAGTACATTAATCAATAGGGACTTATTACAACTGAACTGAAAAGTTTTCCACCACAGTGAGCAACACTGTGAGTACAGAGGGAAAAAACATATATACACACACAGAGTACAATCAGCCCAGTCAGGATGAATGCAATATACAGTATAACAACATAACACAATGTCACACATCTATGTATAACACCTTCCATAGTGTTTCCCATTTTGCGAATTTGCACTATTACAGCTTTTTTAACAATTGCTTGGACATTTTTTATATCAAATTCCAGGACTGAAAAACATTAAACACAAAAGTGAACCCAATTGAATCAGGAAGAAATATGAGATATATAAAAAAATATGTATCTGTAAATTCAAAACAATTATTTGTGAAAACTAGAATCAGTTCATTAATACTGTAATATAGGTTAGAGTCATTATATGGCTTATTCAATAAATCCTGAAAAATGTTAGTCATAAAAAGGTAATAAGGTAATACAGACAGAAATGTCAAAGCTTGTTTTTACCATAACAACCACCCAAAGATCACAGAGACAAACAAGGTCCATCTGGAAGTTGCAGTATATACACAAACATAACTGACTGTGGGATCAGTTAAAACAAGTTTGCCTGTTTAACTATTAATTTCTTTAAAAAACAGTAAAAGGGAAAAAAAAGTATTTTCTGGGGACACTGGGTGCATGTCGCAGGGCACCATGCACACTAGGGACAATTAGCAGAACCGATTTACCTAGTGGCATATTTTTAATGGTTTAAAAGAAAAACGGAAGAAATGCACATACAACTCCACACTGATAGTAGCCCGGGATCGAACCAGAAACTCAGGTGAGAGTTGGTAACCTGTGGTGTGAAATAGCAACAGTACCACTATGCCACTCTATACCCATTCAGATGCAATAGACAATATCAATAAACAGTGTGATTATTATGGCACTTGATTAGCATAACTGCTCACAAGCAGCATTAATGATTAAAGCATTTTCATAAAAAAGAACTGTGTAAACTGTGACAAAAATAAACAATTTCCTCTAAATTTTCATTTAAGACATTCAAAGTCATTTATATAACCACATATTATTATAGCATTGCTGGAAACTTGCTATATATGGCACCAAACAGGATTCAACATAATCAAAAACAGATTTAAAAAAAACAAACAAACAAACAAAAAAAAAACATGCACACATTTGAACCAATGTGTGTAAACATGCACTTAGGCTATGTACACATTGTTAGAGTAAACTAGATATGTTTCAACACGTCATGCTTTAGCTTTGCAGAAGAAATCAGAAAAATAAATCAAATCAGAAAAGTCTTCTGGGTTCACACAGCTGTGTCATATTTTAAATAGTACTTGAGACACTTCAATACTCTAATTTGGACACAGCCTTAGTGAAGAGCTATATATATATATCTGTCTCTGTGTCTGGATTATTAAAGCGGAATTCAGAGCATGAGCTTATTTGATTGGTTGTCAACACACATCTTGTTTTAAATTGTTTGTACCTGACTAAATGTGAAACTGTAACTACAATTTGAACTACAATTTATTCCATTGAGAATGGAGGTTAAGCTGAGCATTTTCTTGAAATAAAATATACATTTAAAGTGCCAAGACTTTGCACATCTGTTTACATGCTTCTGTGGAGTGAGTCAGTTAGCAAGGGTCTGGCATTCTGTACAGGAATGAAACATGGGCTAGAGCTCGTGAGGTCCCTTACTGGTTGTTGCTGAAGCAGCATTAGGCATTTAGCTTATTTGCCCTTCAGAATCAGCCACAGGGGTTCGTGAATTAAGAGGGCTGAGCTTCAGCATGTTGAAGAAAGTGACAACCTGACCAGGAACCTCTGCTAGCACACTCTGAGCCAATGCCTCTTTAGGAGCCTGCAAACACACAGACAGAGAAAAAGAGAAACTGCTGTTAATGGTGTTAACAGCATGATTATGTGGTTAGTGATCATAAGGAGAGAAAGTTACAGTAGGCACCAAGAACATGATGCTTTAAATCACTCGATACATTTTGCATTTCTCTCATGCTCCAGTCCATGCACATCCTTTAGTGCAGAGAAAAGCAAGGTGAAGGTAAAAATCAGAGGAACTGATTTTAAAGAAAAAGCCTATAATAGCCCTACATGTCTATGAAGGGGTTGGTTCATGAGGAGGATGCAGTTTTTTTAATGTGAAGTACGACACAACTTGTTGAGGCAATTCTGCTAGTACACACTGGGCAAGTGCTTCCCTGGGTGCCTGAAATGAGATGGAAAAAGAGGAAGATGCTGGCAAAGCTTCAGTGTAATAACACATAACGAAGAGAGCATGCACTTTATTACTAAAATGATTACATTAACTTCTAAAACTACTATCCAATATCAAGTTTACTTCCTATGCATTATACCCATTTGTAAATATAATTAACTATTTTTCCTCTAATTGTAAAAAGCTTGGTTTACTTTTGTTAGCAGCACTAATACACAAAACACCACACGAGCAGCATGAAAGACAGCTATACGTCCAGACCAATAGAGCTGTATATATTCAATACAAACTTACATTCTGGAACTTTCTGTAAGGAACAAACTGCACAATGTCCCTTATAGCTGGCTCTCCTGATGGAGATCTCAGACGTCCATCATCCCCATCCAGGATTTCCATGTCAGTGAAGTCAGCCCCACCCACCCCCACAATTATGATGGACATGGGCAAATGGGAAGCAGCTACAATGGCAGCTCGAGTCTGGTCCATGTCTGTGATCACGCCGTCCGTGATAATGAGCAGAACAAAGTATTGCTGTCTCACAGAGAAACACAGTGGCAAATTAAGTCTTCTTTTATTTAAAAGATAAATAAATAAATAAAGAAAGAAAGAAACAGATTGTTATATAGAAACAGAAAACCTGTATTTTTACTCACACTTGCTGCATTCTGTTGTTTTGCCTGTTGGGCAAAATTGCTCACATGTCTGATGATGGGAGAAAAATTTGTAGGCCCATAAAGTTTGACCTGCGGCAGGCACGTCCGGTACGCTTCCACCATGCCCTCTACTCCTAGAGTAGCAACATCAGACACATGCATCACCATCACAACATCACCATCTACCATTCACCCTCTGATCATTTAATCCAAATTTACAGGAGATTATTGTGCCACTTTACATTACGTCCATCACATACCAGCACAGAATGGATTAGATGGGTTGAAGTTAAGTGGAAACTCATGAGACACCTATAAAACAAATGTAGTCATAATGTGTTCATATTCTAATACCTTCATACCTAAAGTTAGAATATATTTCTATTTAATATTTACCTGCCAGTTTGGAGGAATCTGTGCCCCAAATCCAAAAGCTGGGAACAATTTATCACTGCAAAAACAAACAAAAAAACAACTGATATATTTTGAATATATTTTGGCACGCTCTGTGGCCCTTGGATGACTTTGTGATACCATTTGTTTATGACCTCATCTAATGACTGTGATATCCTTTGTTTTGTCCTAGAATTCTTTCTGTTCTGTTTTGATAAACATGTGCAGAACACAGACACTCTGTGATGGTTACTTCTTCCGTACTTTAGATAATCCTTTTCATACTAAACTGGCCAAACCGCCCGTGAACACCTCAACCACCATGTCTGTTTCTGTTGACGTCTTTTGTTTATCAAAATATAACACTGAATATTACATATAACACCTAAATACTCCCTGTTTATCTCAGTAAATTTCGAAGAGATTTGCTATTCAGTCACTGTCTCTGTGTGGTTCTTTAGCGATATCTTCCATGATATCAACAGAGGTAATTCTAACAGCTTTGTATTCATTGTATTTCATGGTAATGGGGTGCCAATGTTTAGCACTGAATTTTCAGCCTAGTGATTAGTGGATCTAACAAAATTATTTTTTTTCTAAGCATTTTATTTTACCTAGCCTACTGGGTTTTATAGGAAATCATTTTAATGAGGCTGTTGTATATCATGTTTTACTATCAATAAAGCTCACACCCCTTCACTTTCCCATCAACTACACATAGTAATGAATGATACTTTACACACAGATATCTAACAGTGTCTTGACTAATTCAATGGAGTTGTGGCCATAAAAAATTATTTGTTTATACTGACGGAAATGTCAAAGGTCGACTGAATGAAGGTTTACTGTCAGAAAAGGTTAAACTTGAAACTACTGAAATGAACAACGCTTCAAAGAATTTGAACAATGCACCTACATCAATGCATCTTTATAAAATCCCATAATTTTGTTACAGATTTTTCCTATTGTGTAGTAGTGAGTTCATGTGTAAAAAACTTCATGTGTAAAAAAAACAATTCAGAACCTTTTTTATGCAATGGTGATAAATGAGATTTGTGATAAATATGATAACTGCCCTGTTGAGCTAAAATGATTTGCATAAATTAGATTCCTTTCTTGCAACTTCACCTGTCATAATCCTGAATCACCAGGCCAACAGACCAGATAGCAGAAAGGTACTCATTAACCCCATTAGGACTGATGTAGTGCAAAGAGTCAGGAGACCTTGGGTCACCGTTTGACCCTGTGAAGTCCACGCCAACCTGCAGCAGAGGAAGCATGAGTGGTGGTAGGCTAATGTGACGGACCATACTAAGACATAATTCAGTAAAAAGTCTATATTTATGACTAAAACAGACTTACAGTGAAATTTAACTGACAGCCACCCATGATGTAATCCAGAAACGTGTACTCCTTCACAACCTGAGCCATAACAAAAAGAAAAGAAATTTGAAAATGATTTCACGCGATAAGAATTCAAAAAACAGAAACAGAATCTTTAAATTGAAATTTTGTAATTAATAAATAAATGAATGAATGAATGAATGAATGAATGAATGAATGAATAAAAAAGAAGCTAGCTCAAGCAGCAGAAGAGGGCATGAGACAGGTAAAATACCTGGCAGAGTTTCACGCTCACAACACCGGAGTTCTTGTAGTTCTTTTTCTTCTGCTTTTTCTTCATGTGTACACAGTCAAACTCTGCCTGTAGGACATAAAAAAAAACTGTGTGACAAACAGAAATAGAATCTAATGGCATGTAATAGCTGTGAAAGTAAAATGAAAGTATTTTATAAGGTGATTTCACCGGAGAAGTGCGTGTGGCCTCCTGCAGGCGTTTCATATTGGTCTCAAATATCCCAATAAGGTCATGCGATCCATCATTGTCATAGTCGTAACATTCCACCTTCGGACGCATTAAAGGAACAACATGACCATCTAAATCTCACTCTTTCACTGCACACTGATACAGCAAGCTAGACAGTAATAAACAGCATGCATCAACACCAAACCAAGAACCATAGATAGGCAAACATCTATGATTCTCTCCATGATGTACATTAATGATTATGACTTGAAAATTGAGCATGATGCCGCTTAAAAAGGAAGAACAGGACAATGCTTTACAAAAGCATAAACATTAGCACCAGACAGGGTAATATTAGCTATGAAATCAGTAACGTAATGTTCTTGTTAAATGATAACATATATGTGACATGATATGATAAATTGCCATATTAAATACATATTAAAGACAGTGGACAGATTTCTAAGATCAGTACCAAATGAGAGCTGGAATAATGCTGGGTCTCTAAACCAATAGACTAGAAGAAGTTGCTTTCGGCTGCTCCCTGTTGGGGTTCGCCACAGCGGTCCGCACAACAACTTGGCAAATGTTTTACGCCGGATGCCCTTCCTGACGCAACCCTCCCATTTTTCCGGGCTTGGGACCGGCACTGCATCCAGTGGCTGGGGTTGAGGCATTGGCTGGGAATCAAGCCCGGGCCTTCCGCATAATAGGCGAGAACCCTACCACTGAGCCACCAAAGCCTCTTCTAAACCAATAGACTAATTAAAGAAAATACACCAATCCTGGACAATTGCACTACTCTACTGAGAACACATTTGAGAACATTAGATTTAATGCAAACCATATGATATAATTAAACTCAACTGAACAGTTACTTTATGACAGTCGTCTTTCCTTTTTGAGACTTTTGGAAATAAAAAAAGAAAGATATCAAAGTGTTATTAAACACATAAGCAGCAACTGAACTCTGCATGCATTCATTCACTAATTTAAAAACAGTTTAAGGTTTATAATACATAAACATGTCAGATAAAATACATTGAATGCAATTAAAATGCCTGATGCTAAATTCAGTATTGTGATTTGCTAATGGAAGGATTCACTACCTTGATGGGTTTCTCCATATCTCCCCCACAGAGAGACTGCAGAGGGATTTTAAAAGGTCTCCAACAGGGGTTAAGGTTGTTCTTCACCACCTAGGATATCAGAATGATACAAATTCTTTAGTCAGCTGAATGTTTACATAGCAAGTATCCAGATTAAGTCATAGGATCTGATGCAAGACTTAGCAGAGGATTTCAAAAACATAGGCAAACTCCTATGTTCATCTAAAAATATATGCACACAGAGCACTTTATATAGAAACACATAAAACTACTGATTCATGGAATTTTCAGCCAATTTAGTGGCCATAGTGCAATGAAGAACCTCATGTAGATACATGCTAGCAGCCTCAGGTTGTTGTTGTTCTTTCGGCTGCTCCCTGTTTGGGGTCGCCATAGCGGATCGATTGGTCCGCATTTGTGCATCTATTTGTGCATCACCACATGGCCCATTATCTTCTAATGGCTACATTATCTTCTAATGGCGGCATCCAGCATGATAATGCACCATGTCCCAGACTGGTTTCATGGACATGACAATGAGTTCAGTGGTCTTTCCACTCATTGGATCTGAGTCCAGTAGAACACCTTTGTGATGTGGTAAAATGGGAGATTTGCAGCTTGATAGTGCAGTAGAAATATCTGCAGAACTTGTGTGATGCAATCATGTCAACATGGACCAGAATCTCAAAGGAGTGTTTCCAACATCTTGTGGAATCCATGCCATGAAGGACTGATGACAATAACCAGTATTAGTGTAGTGTTCCTAATAAAGTGCTTGGCGAGTGTACAAGGACTTCTTTTCTTTCCCTATAGTGAATTGTACCTCAGTTCGATGGGCAAGCTGCCACCCTGAGTCCATTTGCCTGTAGAATTCCAGGTAGGGGTCTGACTTTCCAAAGAAATCCTGCAATTATTGTATCACAATAATCATCACATCACAATAAATACTTTTTATTACAAAAGAATATACCTGGTTTAGTTGTAGTAAAAGAGAGGGCATCAATTATATCAGTAATTTTACAACTATTCAAATAATTAAATAATTTTTTAACACAATGCCTTCATTCTAATAAAAAATAAATGTGGATTTTAGCTGGATAACTAATTTTAGTTGTATAGTTTTATATTGTTTTTTCAATAAAAGCTAAGTTCAAGCTTACCTTTTTATCCAGCTTCCTGGCCTCGACTTCAAAATTCACCACCCTATTATCCTTAATTTCCTCTGCAGCGATCTAGAACAAAACCAAAAACTTCTTCTTCAAGTCCCACAACCTACAATAGTATTCTTTTCTCCGCTATTTTCTCCCCAGTTTGCTTATCTGCCAATTCCCGCTCACTAGCTCTGCTCTAACTGGGAAGGGTAAAGACTATCATATGAGACACATGAAGCCAGCTGCTGCATCCTTTAAAATCTTTTCAACTTTGACTGACAAGGGAGAGAAAAGAATGCCATCTACATAGAAATCACAGCTCAAATTTTCCCTAGATTCCTGACCATAGATGGCTATGGCATTGGCAGGATCTTAAGATAATGATCAAAGATAATGACTGACAGAAAACTAGCATCTGGACCCAACACCATATTTTTATCCATCAAATAAAAATGAATCAAACTGTATTGTTTAGCGGTAGTATGTAGTATGTATTTTGATAGTATTTATTAATATATCGAAACAAGCTGAAGTGTAAACATTTATACATAATTACATTGAAAGTTATGTGAGCAGTCTAAAAAGTCTAGCAATGGCATTGAACTACAGCCAGTTTTCTAAAAACAGAAGCTAAGCAGCATATCAGATTTCTTTCTGCTATTGTGATTTAGTATTATGGGAAAATAATCACTGTAATTGTTCCTTTTCCTGCTGGTTTTTTGTTCTTCAAGATCAGAGGTCTGGTCAGCCTGCCACTGGAAACAATCTGTGTTGAAACAACAAAAACAAAAAGATGAATAAACGTCTGCTGAATGTGCTTCAGATACATGCAAACATCCATAGGTCTGACAAAAATGATTTTTACAAAAGATCTTCCAAACATGTCATGACACTCCTCCCTGGAGACATTCCCTTCATTGATATGTTGCACAGCTAGGCAACAGATGTACTAGCAAAGTGTTAGCACTAGCTGCCTTGCCTAGCTCAAGGGCTACAAGACATCAAACACACTACATTGTCGGAGGTTTATTTCATGCTGATAAAAATTGTTTCGACATATTTGAGGTGCAACCTACTTCAAAGCAAATTAGTTTTCTGCATTTATTGCATTCAGCAGTGTCTTCAGTTTGCTTCGAAAAAGCAAAACCTTTGACCTTTTCAGCCATTCTCTTATCCACTATCTGACACTAGCCTATCAACTGAATCCAGTTTACATGCTGATGTGTTGAAGCATGATATAGTGACGTCCTGAAAGATAGCCAAATTCATACAGATGTAGAAACAATAATCAAGGACCTTTTTTACACGCGTGCATGTGAAACTCCTTTTTAGGAACCAAGAATTTTTTAAAAGAACACATACTTTTAGTTGTTACCCCATACTTTTAGTTTTGCGACCTGTTCTACTCTGAAACTGAATTTTTGATTCCCAACCCTAATGTAGACACATAATTGTGTACTCAGATAGAGAATGTATGTTTACTGTAGTGCATGTATACTTCTATTAATGCTTCTCCTAATTCAAAATGAAAGTAGCTTCACATAATTACACAAACATGATAAACTGATATAACAGGGCAATGTAAGGGTAACTGAACCAGCACTAGACCAAACGTTCCTATGCTGATCAACAATAAACAGCAGATTTTTCTTACCTGACCCAAAGAACACTCCAACTCTCCAAGGAAGTCATCATCACTCAGGTCAATGGTTTTGTTGTCTATATCATAAATGCCAAATCTAAGTTTCTGAACAATTTCGAAGTGATAATCGATGAGAAACTTCTTGGCAAATTTGGGATTCAGGCAATTCTGAACTTTCTCTGTGCGGCCCACCTAAGAAGCCAAAAGCATTAGTTTTGTTATACATGGGTTAAAAAAGTGGCGTTTTCTTGATCTGTGGTTGTTACACACCTTTATCTAATATGCCAGGTCTTAAATACTCACCTCAAACCAGTGATTTCCAGATGCATTCATTTGCAGGACACAAAGTGGGTCAGACTTGGAGCCCACATCCATGTCCAAAAGATTTTCACAGGAGACTGTGAGCTCCACTTTGGTCACACACTGTGTCGCCATTGAGGGAACCTTTAAAAAGAGCATATAATAATTCATAGTTTTGTTGAAAATGTTTACTTTCAATGTTTTACCTGTCCATGTTTTGTCCTCAGTGTTTTTCATTTGCAATACAGTATCATAATAAATAACACACATGACATACAGCACTTTATGTACTAACTAAGCTATGTGTGATAAACAGAGTACCTTCTACAATTTTCACATCACTTCTGTTACTGCATTACTTTATTACTATGTGTTTTCAATTCCCAAAGTTGACCACCTAAGAGTTTTCGGTGTAGTAATTCTGTAATTTTGAACAGCAGGATTGCACAACACTGCAAAAGTTCATTTCCTCTCTTATTGCAGCAGTCAGACCTTAAATACTAAGGTTTACAGTTCACTCACTTGCACTTACAAGATGGTCCTCTCCTTAATTTATCTTTCATTTTCAGTTACATTCCAATGACTTGAGAAAGCAGATCATTCAAATTTAGGATCCATTTTATTAATCTACATACATAACAAACCTGTCTGACAGCCTGCCAATCATCTGTTGGTGATAAAAAAAAAGGCCAGCGTTGGATTTATCTTAATACACCAATTAAGTGTAATTGGATCATTTCCCACGGCACACCAGACCATCTCTCACGACACACTTGTGTGCCGTGGCACAGTGGTTGAAAATCACTGCTCTAAACTAGTTTATTATTCTAAAGGAAATGTTAACGCACAGAGTGGTTCAGTGGGTTGCGTTACTGGGCTCATGTTACTGACTGTGTGGCTTATGTTGGTTATTTGGCTTTGATTATCTAAATTGACCCTGGGTATAAATGAATGTGTGTATGGTGAGAAATTATCATCCCATCCTTGGTGTATCCCTACTTCATGCGTGTATCCCTACTTCATGCGTGTATCCCTACTTCATGCGTGTATCCCTACTTCATGCGTGTATCCCTACTTCATGCGTGTATCCGTACTTCATGGGTGTATTCCCAGGATAGGTTCTGGGTCCAGTACAACCCTGACCAGGATCACTGAATGAATGAATTCATTCATTCAGTGATCCTGGTCAGGGTTATACTGGACCCAGAACCTATCCTGGGAATACACCCATGAAGTAAAAATTGGGTTGTACTGGACCCAGAACCTATCCTGGGAATACACCCATGAAGTAAAAATTGGGTTGTACTGGACCCAGAACCTATCCTGGGAATACACCCATGAAGTAAAAATTGTGTATTTTTATGTATCGATCGATCGATTAATTAATTAATTAATTAATTAATTAAAAAAAAAAAAAAGCAAATTCCGCGTTAACTTATGTTGATTTAGTGTACACGTGTTTAGCCATTGATTACATGAACAATATTAAATGCACTGCAGTGTTGAAGTTGGCCCATTCTCTGCCCCATCGCGTGTGTGTGTGTGTAGGTTTACTCCCATCTAAACGCTAATGACCAAAATTACTTTCACTCTCGGGAATGTATCAATGTAAAAGTAACCACATAGCAACGACGACTACTTTATGATCACCATTTTCCTCGTTTATATTCGTCATATTTACTCCTAACTAAGTTAGGTTTGAACTGATCTTTCTGCGCACTTAAAATGGGTGGTTTCATACAGCTTGGTGGTTTGCTTTGAACCCAGTGTTCTATACAGCGACTGCTGCCAGACTACTGATATTAAATACGTTTAATATGCTATACATTGTCAGCTTCTGAGATCTCAAATAAGTCTAGATAACTGAATAATTTATCTCTAATTATTGCTGAAACGTTCATCATCAGCTTAACTGGCTTCGCTAATGTTACCTTAGCCACGGCAAACCTCTGAATGTAAATGTTTAAGCTGCTTAACCTCAAATGTGTGTTTAGGCCATTCTTTTTGTCCTCTTCAGCCAGAGAGTCTTAACCGAAGACTAGCTGACTGCTGGATGAATATACTATAACAACAGCTAGAATGCAAACTTACCAATTAATTGTATATTTTTCCCGAAGAAAAGATTTTCGGCAACTCTTCAAGCTCCACTCCCTTTCGACAGCAAACTCCCTTATTGACCGAACTCCGTGCGCATGCGCAGATCGCCTGCATCGGTTACGTTTTAGTTTGACGCAGTGCACAGAGGGGTATAGATAATTTGTGTTATGCTCGGAGTAATGATTGTCTTATAAGAACACGTTTGTTCCACGTATACCACGTCAATTTTGCCAAGAATTTTTTACATTTTTATTTATCGTATTTTAATCGTTTATAGTTAATATAATGAATGTAGTGGAAGCTAGTTCCACTTACAGCAGCTGTAACAGTATGTAAACATTCATTCTCTTACATTCATTTATTCCTTCATTTTCTCTCGATTACTCTCTAGTATAGTAAGTGTGAATGAAGAAGCTCCTATGATGGAAAACTTAAGTGTTAAGTGAAATTATAAAAAGCTTCACTATATCAACTATTATACGCCTGTCTTTGTTAGTATGTTACTGTAGAGCCATACTATTAACCAAATAGTACAATAAAAAGCTCTGTCCTTTAGGTATAAGTTTATATAAATACATAAATCATTGTGCCTTTTATCAGGTATGCTGTATTTTGGTGCACTATTTAGGTGTCCATCAGGGGAAAGTGACCACCATAGGAGCACTACTCATTAGATATTATTTGGGAGGTGTTTAATTTTATCTCAAGTTATTTGGAGCTGTTGTTGTAATGCTGTGAGATAAATAAAGGCTTAAGAATGACTAACATAAATTGTGCATGAAAAAGAGATTAAGTACACTATATTGCCAAAGGTTTTGGGACATCTGCCTTTACATGCACATGAAATTTAATAACATCCCATTCTTAATCTGTAGGGTTTCATATGGAATTGTCACACCCTTCTCAGCTATAACAGCTTCAACTCTTCCACAAGGTTTAGGAATGTGTTTATGGGAATTTTTTGACCATTCCCCTAGAAGCACATTTGAGAGGTCAGGCACCGTTGTTAGACATGAAGGCCTGGCTCGCAGACTTATTGCACAGGTGGCAACCTATCATGGTAACACACTTGAATTCACTGAGGTCCTGATAACGACCCATTCTTTCACAGATGTTTGTGGAAGCAGTTTGTATGCCTAGGTGCTTGATTTTATACACCTGTGGCCATGGAAGTGATTGGAACACCTGAATTCAATCATTTGGAGGGGTGTCCCAAAACCTTTGGTAATATAGTGTATGCATGCTGTACACAAGCATGTAGTACCAACAAGGAAGTACGAGGTAATAAAATGGCCAGTTAAAATATGATTTATAATTTCCTAACCTGCAGCTGTACATTACACAGTCACACCAGAACAACACACACTAACATGATACTACTATGTTAGTGCCACAGCTGTACTGAGTCCACCACCCAGATTTTCTAGATATTCTGTAATGGTCCCTTTACAGAAGGAGGGACTCGAGCAAGGCTAATAACAGACAGCCAACAGCCTCCATATAGTTAGTGTACTTAATAAAATGACAGCCAGGGGAATGGATTAGTAGATCAATTATCAAGAATTGCAGTGTCAATTGTACATATCATATTACATTTGAAGTACAATGAACTCAAAACATTACGCTGAACTATTAGTTGCTCAGGAGCTCTTGGTTGCACAATTCCACTTGACTATAAACAGTTGTAGAAAGGACATTATTTACATTATTTACTGTCCAGAGTCACCCAAATGAATATGGGTTCCCTTCTCAGTCTGGTTCCTCTCAAGGTTTCTTCCTCATATCATCTCATGGAGTCTTTCCTTGCCACCGTCGCCTCAGGCTTGCTCATTAGTGACAAACATAAGGGATAAATATTAATTTAATTTTAAACTTTATAATTCTGTTTCTGTATTTCTGTAAAGCTGCTTTGAGACCATGCCAATTGTTAAAAGCATTAAACAAATAAAGTGAATTGAATTTGTTGTACATTAGCACTTGTTTACACATGTGCATGTTGTCCATGTCTGCATGGGTTTTCTCTGGGTTCTTCAGTTTCTGAAACATGTCGATAATTTCCCCAGATGTGAATGTGCATGTAAGGTGCCCTGCTTTGGATGGCATCATATTCAAATTGTGTGTCAAAATGACAGGTCTTTTTTTTGTTATCATTGGTTAGTACCTACCAAATGAGGTCCAAGGAAGGAAACCAGTAGACCAGTGAGTCATGGGTGCCATTAAAATGGGTGAAGGCCTCTCTGGTTCGATCCCACAGATGAGCTACTGTTGCACAAACTGCTGAAGAAGTTCATGCTGGGTGTCAGAACACACAATGAACCACAGATACATGCTGTGTATGAGGCTGTATAGTCACAGATGAGTCTGAGTGATCATGCTGACCTCTGTCCACCACTGAAAGTGCCTACAATGGGCATGTGAGCATCAGCAAGATAATGTGCCATGCCACACTGCACACTGCAATCCGATTGAACATGTGTGTGATGTGTTGGACAAACAAGTCTGATCCATGGAGGCCCCACCTCACAACTTACAGGACTTAAAGGACTACTGTCAGATACCATAGTACACATTCAGAGGTCTTATGGAGTCCATGCCATGAGGGATCAGAGCTGTTTTGGCCATATAAAGGGGACCTTCAAAATATTAGGCAGGTGGTTTTAATGTTATGGCTGATCTGTGTATTATATGGTTCAATTGCAGAAATAAAAATTCTCACCAAAAAACACAAACATACACAATGTAATGTTTCAACATACGTAAAAATATACAGAGTATGAGAAATTAAGTGTCAAAAATATATTTATTCAGGATTAAAACTCACTACATAGATAAAGATCCAAAATTAATTGAATATTTAGTTCAATTCAAATACATCTATATGTAAGATAGATATAATCATATATATACACATACAACAGCTTTTTTAATATATAGTCTATCCTTTTATATTGTAGGTATTTCTAACTGAAACATTGATAAAACAATAGAAAACAAATTTCTTTATAAAAACCCAGGATAGTATGGTGTTTTGTGCTGGTATATTTCTTTTGTGCAAAAAAAAGCTATAAAAACAAACTGAAGGGGAAGATTAAACATGCAGAACAACTGAAAAAAAGAAGCAGAGGCAAAGCAATGAGGCAGTAACTGTTAAGACCTAACTTGACTGATGTGCACAGATTCCCTTCAGATACTTTAGCTCTTCCATGAGCTTCTTGTTCTGCAGCTGCAGCATGGAGACCTGGGCCTCTAAGCAGTTAACATACTCCCTTTTTCTACGGCGACACTCTTTAGCCGCCTGCCTGAAAAAGCACAAGTGACAAAGGCAAAATACCACATTCACTAGTTCAGTGCAGCAAATCAGCTCTGTTAGATAACCACATGATGCACACACATACAATCTTCACAGTCATCAAGATATAAAACTACATAAACAATGCATCTGTGGCCTGTTTTCTGCATTTGCGAGCAGTGACTAAACAGAGTGAAAAGTGCTTTTGCTTAGGTGCATTCAGAAATCCGTAAAGAGCATGATCTCTAATGTGTGACCTCCAACAGTTTTTTCTTATTCGGTTTTGCGACAGTACAAGTCTTTTAAGGCCTTGAGTTCTTCGATGAGTGTCTTGTTTTGATTTTCAAGCACGGCAACGCGGTTCTCAAGACATTTGACATACTCTTTCTTCTTCCGGCGGCATTCCCGTGCAGCTTCCCTGGAAGCGATAACAAAGACCCTCCATTGAGTATGATCACATCCAACTAGACTTCAAGAGCCACTCCAATCAACGCAAAAAAATAAAGTTAATTAATTAATTAATGAATTTAAAAAATAACTTTTCAGCAGTTCAGTCAAGCCATGTGCTCCACATGCAAATGGAAGGAAAAGGTCATAATCTGAATAAATGAATTAAGGAAGGACGGATGGACGGACGGACGGGAGGAGGGAGGGAGGGAGGGAGGCAGGCAGGGAGGGAGGGAGGCAGGCAGGCAGGGAGGGAGGGAGGGAGGCAGGCAGGGAGGGAGGGAGGGAGGGAGGCAGGCAGGGAGGGAGGGAGGGAGGGAGGCAGGGAGGGAGGGAGGGAGGGAGGCAGGCAGGCAGGCAGGGAGGGAGGGAGGGAGGGAGGGAGGGAGGGAGGGAGGGAGGGAGGAAGGAAGGAAGGAAGGAAGGAAGGAAGGAAGGAAGGAAGGAAGGAAGGAATATACAAAAATCAGAATAAAATCCACAGCCTGCCATCAGAGACAATTGGTGCATGGTTTGTGATCAATAACATATGTTATTCTAACCTATGTGTGCTATATTTTATCGGTATGTTCCCACCATTTCAATAACGTTAAATATGTTTATGTTCTGGCTTACTGTGAAAAGCGTATTATTTGAAAATACAGACATTAGAACTAATTTCTTAAAGGGAGAGTTCACTGTTTTTCACATTTGACCCGATCCAAGACCAATTAAAAGCAATTTCTAGACACCTCAGTCAGTTTTTATACAATTTTTAAAACTAATCAAAGTGCCCACTAGAAATTTACTCAAATGTGAAAAAAAGTTCTACAAGTTACATGTCAAATTCAAAATGCAAAGTTCTTTCCTTATAGATGATGAGTATACTTTGGGGGCAAAATTTCCCCCAAACCCACCCAGTGCATAATTTCTTACTTAAATCACTAGAGTTTTACCCTCAATTACATTAAAACTACATATAAAATCATTCTTTATTGTTATTCTTTATAAGACTGCTATTATAAATGTTTCATGTCAATTTTCTGTTTATCAAAGTGACTAAAGCTGTAAGGATAAGAATAGAGCCCCCTGAAGGTTTTTAAGGACTCGACAGCAGTGTATGTCCTCTGACCCCTGTAATAGGATCAGCCAGTGATATGGCAGCAGCCCAGTGTATAAAGTCATGTAGATACAGATCAAGCCCTGCTGGTAATGTTCAATTCCAACATCAAAATATGTGATTACAGTAAATTTGACAGTGGCTGGTTTGAGGTCATTGACTATTCATTTTTGGCACTGTTCTTGTTTTGCAGAAAAGACTGTTTCTGAAAATCTCAGATCAGCACATTTCTGAAATATTCAAACCAGGCACCAAAAACCAAAAGTGTCTGAGATCATGTTTTTCCCTCATTCTGATATGTTAGATGAAGATTAATTGAAGCTCTTGATATGTCTCCGCAAGATTATATATATGCACAGCCACATGATTTACATGATATATATATGCCACATGATTGGCTGTTTGGAAAAATGCACAAATTAAAGTGGTCCAAAAACACATCTTTATAATTTATAAAACAATACATTTCCAGTTTTGATGCCACATGATCATGAATTCCATTTTTTTAAAGGAAAGAATAAATTAACTAGTCTATACCACACTACTGCAGCAAAGAATTACAAGCACTGAATGATACTAAAATAAATGAACACAAGCTATAGTCAAAGAAGGGAAGATTGTATGTCGAAAGCATGTGTTGAACAACTGTTGCTACACCTTAGTTCACACAGTGAGCTGCAGCAATAAAGCCAGTGGAGAACATTTTTTTTCAATCAGTGCGGGCAACTTCCAGCGACATGAGCTACTGCAGCCATTGCCAAATAGATGTGGACATGTCCAGCAACAAGTCGAGGAAAGTTTACCTTTGTGCAAATATGAATCCACTTGTTGCAGTAAAGTCAGTAGAGTGCACACGCATATATACACTGGTGAATTTTATACAGAAACGCTTTTCCTCCAGAATGTTTCATTTTAGCAGCAGAAATCTGATTTGGAAGGCTATTTGTACCACCCACTGATAAAAGTTCTTTCTATGGCAACCACTAGTAGGAACGCCTACTGATGACCTCACAGTACAGTGACTGGTGATGTGCTGCGATAAGAATCGCTGTATGTGTGAAAGTAGCATAAAGCAGCTGAACTGATGGAAATGGAAACATCATGCTTAGGATGAGTTGATGAGAGCGGTTATATGCTGAAAAGTTATCAAAATGGTAGCAAAGTGTTTGTGCAGTGGGGTAACGTTTAATTGCAAAACACAAATACAGAAACCTAGTATGTAGTGTGCTAAGGAGAGAATTAGTGTGTTACCTGTTCTTCATCAGGCGGAGCTCCCTCTTGCGTGAGGCCTCTTCCGCAAGTTGTTGAGAGCTGTGCAGATGGCTTGGTGAGCTCGCCATTGCTACACCCTGCGGCAGGCTGGTGGTGGGAGCACAGATCTGATATGCTGACACGTCTCCAGTAGCAGCTAGCATAACCCACACACCCACACACACAAACAAACAAAAATGATGTCAAGAATATTTCCAATCTTTGTTAATATGATTTTTAAATGAATTTATATCTAAATATATAACCTAATATGCCAAAGAAACAATGAGGCAGTTTATTTGAGCCCCGTCTTTCTTAATTATACAGCGACACGTTCTGTTATATTGATGAATCAAGACAACTGTTGAAAAAAAAACATGATTGTTTATTGCATAATTTACAGCAGTGATTCCCAGCCATGGTCCTGCTGTACTCCTGTCCTGCACTACCACACCCGTGTCAGTTCAGGAAGGGCATGTTAATTAGGTGATTAGTTTGATCAGCTGTGTTTGAGCAGGGATAACAACAAAATAAACAAAACAAGGGACTCCCTGACCATGTTAAGGAACTGTTTAAGAGATAATAATCCAAAGCAAACATTTAGCGGTTAATAAAAAATGTCATGCTTACGAAAAGTTTTTGAATCTGGTTAACACAACAATTCTGCAAAGATGCCCACATAATAGACCGACGTTCCCAAGAGGATTTTAGGCTTGTGTTTAATATTACACTCAAACTAGACAATATGAAATACATGTTAGCGTCAGATAAGAGATACCTAGTTCTATTTCACTTTTTCTTTTTAAGTAGTTTTTCAGTACTTCAATGCCTTTTAATGGACATTCTGGCCAAAATAAAAAAAAATATGTAAAAAACAATCAATGAATCTGTTGTAAATACGGTTCTGGCTTTAACATAAACATTAATATTAATGCACTTCTAACATGTTATTGTTTCTATAGTAACATCTCATACACAGGATTTGTGCAGCAAATGCTCCAAATAATCTAAGACTAATAAGTTTTAAAAGGGGTTGAATGTTATTCTTAAAATTACTTCTGTGGTGTTTGAGGTTTGAGTGTTGGGTTTAGGAGATTTATTTAACATTTATGGAAAGAATCTTGGTTGTAAGCATGCTCAGTCTCAGTCATAATTTCCATTTTCTTGGTAAAATGACAGGCTGTATTTGTGTGTGTGTGTGTGTGTGTATGTGTGTGTGTGTGAGTGTGTGTGTGTGTGTGTGTGTGTATGTGTGTGAGAGAGAGAGAGAGAGATTGAGAGAGAGAGAGAGAGAGAGAGAGAGAGAGAGAGAGAGAGAGAGAGAGAGCAAGAACAGGAGGGGTGATCATAGCAAAAAAGAGAAAATGTAATCATTGGCAAATTGCAGTGGTATTAAGTAAAGTGATATAAGTGAAATAAGTAAATGAACACATCAGATTGTGCAGTAATCTGAAAATAATGGCACAACACGCCCCCCCATAAAACAGCATGTGCCTTATTCCTTACAGAAATTAGGTATGTCAGTTAACTATCAAGCTAAGCATGTTAAATTCTTAGTTAGCATGCCAATTTGTACAGATATGATAGCTAGCTACTAACAATTCACTGCAAAGACGGAGCTACTCAGACCAGAATTATTCCTCCAAACGGCCTGTAAATCTTCTGTTGGTTTGGAAATATGTCTGGTTCGATAGTACGCACAAAAAGCATCAAAAAATGCCACTTTAGTTTTTATCGGCAAAACCCATAACCTCCAGAGTAACTCCACCTCTTACTTTGACATGTCGAATTATGTGATAGAAAAGAGACACACACACACCCAACCAGGACGAGGACACACTGGGCTCAGACTTGTTGCCAAGCCAGTGGCAAGCCACAGTGTTCAGCATAAAAAGCAAAACTATTAATAAAATTTGAACTTCCTGTTTTAACTATTGCTACTTCCAAGACTGTTTTTCAGTATCAGATATGCAAACTAAAGAAAAAGCACTAATGTTCAGAGTGGAAAACAATATATACAAGGTTTCTTTTACCTTCTTTTGCTTTTTTCTTACAGAGCTATTTCCCTGAGGCTCTTTCCCTTTTCTTTTCTCTGCGGACATCTCTGTTTCTCATGTCTCTCAGAGGCAGCAACGTTTTTTTTTACCTAATAGATGATTAATTTTGTAATGTCTTGCTCTCGTAAAAGGAACTGTCGGTAATCACAGCATGACTCTGGACTGACGTCAATGTACATCTTATTTGCTGTTCAGCATTTACATTTCCCTGCTGGTGTCCAGTTCCAGGAAGCATGATGACGTCAGTGAGTGGGTTGAACATTGCAGGGAGGAGGGGTGAGAGACACAGAGGGACGAGAGAAAGAGAGTGTGTGTGTGTGTGTGTGTGAGAGAGAGAGAGAGAGAGAGAGAGAGAGAGAGAGAGAGAGAGAGAGAGAGAGAGTGCAGGAGGGAGTAGCAAAAGTGACAAAAAAAGTACACACGAGAAAGCACTTGCTGTTATTTAACTGATTGCAGAGATTTAGAGCATATACTTTGTGTTGTATTACTAATATATGAACAATGTAATGTCTTAAAACAAGCTGAAAACGGTTCACTTTTTCACAGTTCTTATAACAAACCTGGACATATTAAGTGTGACACAAGTCTTGTAACTTACTAATTATCATTACAGTACCCTCATTCTATCAACATTTAAAAGGAGCTCATTCAGCTCATAACTAAAAGTGGCCTGAAACATTATGCTGTTTGCTGTAACATCATGTACACCATCTACACCATGTGAACACTACACTACTGCAAACTCTGTATAATATTTATACACTGTAGTACCATTTAGAACATGAAAAATGAATAAAAACATACCTGATTCTGTCTCCTCTCTAATTATAGCCATGTGTTTCTCTGTCTGCCTTCAGCACACACTGACTAGCTATGTGTACAATTACAATTAAAGCTATTGACATCACTATGACATCACCAACCTCCTGATGTCAGTAGCTCAGTGGCTGTCTGAGCAATCCCCGCCTCCCTTCATCTCTTCCTGCTTCCTCGAGCCAAAAGCATTTGTGGGTGTTATTCTTAGCTTCAAAGCCGTATTGTAACACGCAGCATCAAGAGTTTCTGACTTACAAATTCTTACTTTTAAGGGTTCGTAGAGAATTTTACAAAAGAATTTTGTTTTGTTTTTTTTATTTCAAGGAGAGTGTATACAAGGGAAATGTTTTTCTCTTTGCCTATTAGATTTACAACATGGTATTTTTGACACCACTCCACTACACCAGAGACACAAGAAATTCTTTTTTTTCAAGACATCCTCAATATATAAAATTAAATAAATAGTATTTAATTTTAAATAGTATTTTCATTTTAAAATACAACTACCCATGGCCATTTATTTTAGGTTAATTGATTGATAAGACATTAAATGCTGTCAGTAGACATATTGTAAATAATAAACATATTGTAAAATAATAATTTGATCCATAGCACTGTGCCATTACTCTTACTCAACTGATGCAGTGAACAAAGCGTAACTTTACCTTCGACTACCAATCTGTTGCTAGGGGCATAATTTCGAGCCACATCTCTAGACAGCACAGGGCAATTGACAAAGGCAGGGCCAGACTGTGTGAGATTTGAAGTGGATATCTTGAAACTCTGCGCGCTTTTGCCGATCTGGATACCACCCTTGGGCTTGAAGGCGTCTAGAGGAAAAGATATCAATTGTAAAACCGTACTGTCACATACTTTTTTAAGGGAGAACTAACAGGTGAATTATCCCGATACAAATTATTACTTTAACTCATCTAGCTGCAGCTGAAATCATATTTGTATTTGATTTTTCAAAAAGTCTTACAAATCTGGCTTCTCATGGTACTGTCATCAGTAGGTGCTTGTACACTAGGTGGAGCAGCCTGCTCATTTGTCAACATTTCTGAAACCCCCATGTTACTAGGTGCCAGGGAACCAATGTAATTATAATATTTCCTTGAACACACACAAAAAACATTTTTCTAACATGTTTCTAACAGTAAAACTTACTGTAAGCATAATAAAAATAAGCAAACTATTTGTTACCTGTAGGAGCCTGGACCAATGATATCCTTTCTACATTTCTCATCTTTAGAGTCCACTGATGCTTGCTAAAAAGACATTCAATGCCTTGTAATTTTTGAAATCCAGTGTTATAGTGGAATCACAATATACATAGCATATCACCCGCTAATGTATCTACAAAATTTACATCACAAGAATACGCAGAAATGTTCATCCCTAAGAACTGGTTGCTCAGGTTGATTCCTAAGTAAATTGTTGGTTTCATTTGTTTATATATATATATATATATATATATATATATATGTATATATATATATATATATATATATATATATGCCCGATATATATATATATGCTAAAAATGAAGGCAAAAATGTCAGGTTCAGTCCATGATCATGGTTTTGACTCAGGGCTTATAATGAGCTGCCATTGTGCAAGTCCAGTTTAACTTCTAGTATATGATCAACTGCTTACCCAATGGCATAATGGCACATTGGGCTAAAAGTCTTCTTCTTTTTTTTTTATTGAATCAGTTCTCTACAAACAACCACTATAAACATGGCTACACCAAATGGCCAAACGTTTGTGGACACCATCACACCCATATATGATTTTGGACATCCCACTCCACATTTACTCCCACTTGGCTGTTATAATAGACTGAAGAACGGCTGTGGGCATTTGCTAATTTAGTCACATAAGTAGTGAGGAGTAAGTAGTGAGTGCTGTCAGGTGAGGAGGCCTGCCATACAGTCAGTGTTCCAGTCCATCCTGAAGGTGTCAGGGCCTTGGGCACATCACCATTGTTCTTCCACTCCTGTCTTGGTACACCATGTACTTTTAGTGAAAGTAAACTGATGTTTTCGTGAAAGTAAATTGTAATGCTACAGCATAAACAGCCATCCTAACTTTGTGGCAATAGTTTGGAAAAACAACAACACGTGGATGTGATCGTCGGGTGTCCACATACTTTTGGACATTAAATTTGTGCAACTCCTCCATGAATACTCCACTAATCATTTAATTTGTTCATACTGTTTTACTACTTGCAAAACAAGAGAATTCAATCGGGTGTTTCATTTCTATCAACTGGATCGTTCTGATTCTAAGGTCATGCTGACAGACAGTATCTAATATGCTAAAATGACTTAAGTAGTTAATAGAAATATGAAAGCAGGTTACCCTGGCAACCAATAAGTCGGTGTGAAGTTATTAATAGGAAAGAGCAGTAAATACACCGTCAGAACATTGACTACCTAATGAACTTGTCAGTTTCATATAGATGAATTGGATTTATGTCAAAGCAATATAAATGTCAGATAAATCTATGACTTAAAACATTTTTAACTTGTGTGGTGCAGAGTGAGGTTGCAACTTCCTTATGAAAATCCAGCTGTTTAACACAATTCTGCACATGCCTGGGTTAAAATACCTGATGAAGTGCAGAGTCTTGGTTGAAGGTAGATGGACTTCCTATTTTAACTTGTAGAGATGAATCTTTTGTATCCATGGAGGTATTTTATTCTTTACTATAAAATTAAGTAAAACAAAGAAAAAAACACATCAGCACACAGCACATACAGATTTGTGTATTTGTAAATAAATGTAGTGTATGTAACATTGATAATATACACTGATCAGACATAACATTATGACCACCTTTCAAATATTGTGTTGGTCCCCCATTTGCTGCTGAAAAGGCCCTGACCTGACGAGGCATGGACTCCACTAGATCCCTGAAGGGGTGCTGTGGTATCTGGCACCAAGATGTTAACAGCAGATCCTTTAACTCTTGTAAGATGTGAGGTGGGGCCTCCATGGATTGTCCAATGGATTGTCTCCATTGTCCAGCACATCCCACAGATTGAGATCTGGGGAATTTGGAGGCCAAGTCAACTCCTCACACTTCCTTGTGCTCATCAAAACCATTCATGAACCTTTTTTACCTTATGACATGGAACATTATCCTGTTGAAAGAGGCCACAGCCATCAGGGAATACCTTTTCCATGAAAGGGTGTCTGTAACAATGCTTAGGTAGGTGGTACGTGTCAAAGTAACATCCACATGGATGGCAGGACCCACGGTTTCCCAGCAGAACATTGCCCAAAGCATGACACTGCTTCTACCGTCTTGCCTTCTTCCCATAGTGCATCATGGTGCCATGTGTTCCCCAGATAAACGACGCACACACACACCCGGCCATCCATGTGATGTAAAAGAAAACGTGATTCATCAGACCAGGTGACCTTCTTCCATTGATCCAGGGTCCAGTTCTGATGCTCAAGTGCCCATTGTTGGTGCTTTCGGCGGTGCACAGGGGTCAGCATGAGCATCCTGACTGGTCTACAGCTATGCAGCCCCATACTCAACAAACTGTGATGCACTGTGCATTCTGACACCTTTCTATCAGAACCAGCATTAACTTCTTCAGCAATTTGAGCAACAGTAGCTCATCTGTTGGATCAGATCACACAGGCCAGCCTTCGCTCCCCACGTACATCAGTGAGCCCTGGTCACCCATGACCTTGTCACCGGTTCACCACTGTTCCTTCCTTGGACCACTTTTGATAGATACTGACCACTGCAGACCGGGAACACCACACAAGAGCTGCAGTTTTGGAGATGCTCTGATCCAGTCATCTAGCCATGACAATTTGGCCCTTGTCAAACTCGCTCAAATCATTACACTTGCCCATTTTTCCTGCTTCTAACACATCAACTTTGAGGACAAAATGTTGCCCTGCTGCCTAATATATCTCACTCACTAACAGGTGCCATGATGAGGAGATAATCAGTGTTATTCACTTCACCTCTCAGTGCTCATAATGTTATGCCTGATCGGTGTATATGGATATTCTAGGATGGATATAGCACCTTTAAATTTCCCGGAACATTAAATAGTCAGTGGTGGTCTGTATGTATGTAGAAATTATTATATTACAATGTCAAACCCTTAATTCTTCTTTAAGTTGAAGTTATTTAGGTGCTAGTGAAATTAAGTACGAGTCTTTTTTTTTTTTTTTTTTTAAATATATATATAACATTGTAGGATTTGGTAATGGAAGTCTAACAGCTTTAGAAGAGAAAACATGCTAACTTAGTTAAAGAGAACCCATTAATGTTGGCTAAATAATGCAACTTACCTCATCATGCTTTTTAATTGCTAATCAGATACTGTCCATGTTAGCTTGGTCTTTGTTTATTCCAGAATAATGAGGTAAGGCTTTATCCACACACTCATAGAAAACCGCACTGTCTGAATGGCACGATTTTGAATAGGTTTCTTTTTCTTTTTTCTACCACTGATGTTTCGTGTATAGTCAATGAAGAATAGTGAAAAGAGCAGACAGAAAAGCATAAACACGTCAAAATCCTAATAATGTACAGTAACTAAGTAGTAACTCATTGCTAACAATCGCTAATTTGGCTAGCTGTGAGGATGGTATTTTAATATGAATGCTATATGAATTAGCAGTTTGTTCACACATTAATATTCATTCATCTTTAAGTTAATTTAATGAGCATGTTAACAGTACCTTGAAGATCAGAAATGTTTTAAAAGCTACGTTTGATACACCGAGAAGAGAAGCATACGAGCTAATCATTTTAGCTGATGTTTATGATACGGTTAATGGTATTATTTAAACAAACAAACAAACAAACAAAAAAACTCAGTGGGAAGAGTTAAAGGCCCCTTACCATAGGTGTGATACCGTCAATGATTCCTAAAACCTAAAGTGTTTATAAACCGTGATGTGTGACGGTCATTAAACTGCTCTCACGGCTTCGGTGTGTTTTTAAATGCAAGTGAACACTACAAGAGCGCGTGCTCTTTAACGGTCATTCCCCTGTATGAAGAGTAACGGACACGGTTTCAGAAAGTTCATTAATTCATGCTAATAAAACAACGGGCCACGAGAGGCCGTGTGCTACTGTGGGGGGAAAGTCCGGTCTTCATTATGTACAGTACATTTACATTGCCAAAAGTTTTGGGACACCCCTCAAAATCATTAAATTCAGGTGTTTTTTTTTTTTTTTTGGTGAACAGTTCCAGTGAAAGGAACTCTTAATGCTTCAGCATACCAAGACATTTTGGACAATTTCATGCTCCCAATTTTGTGGTAACAGTTTGGGGATGTCCACTTCCTGTTCCAACATGACTGCACACCAGTGCACAAAGCAAGCTCTATTAATACATGGATGAGTGAGTTTGGTGTGGAGAAACTTGACTGGCCTGCACAGAGTCCTGACCTCAACCCGATAGAACACCTTTGGGATGAATTAGAACGGAGACTGCGAGCCAGGCCTTCTCGTCCAACATCAGTGCCTGACCTCACAAATTTGCTTCTAGTGGAATGGTCAAAAATTCTCAAATACACTCCTAAACCTTGTGGAAAGCCTTCCCAGAAGAGTCGAAGCTGTGTGCGGGCCAGCTCCGTATTAAATTCATGTGCATGTAAAGGCAGATGTCCCAGTTTTGGCCTGGCTCACAGTCTCCGCTCTAATTCATCCCAAAGGTGTTCTATCAGGTTGAGGTCAGGACTCTGTGCAGGCCAGTCAAGTTTCTCCACACCAAACTCACTCATCCATGTCTTTATAGATCTTGCTTTGTACACTGGTGTGCAGTCATGTTGGAACAGGAAGGGGACATCCCCAAACTGTTACCACAAAATTGGGAGCATGAAATTGTCCAAAATGTCTTGGTATGCTGAAGCACTAAGAGTTCCTTTCACTGGAACAAAGGGACCAAGCCCAACACCTGAAATCAATGATTTTGAAGGGGTGTCCCAAAACTTTTGGCAATATAGTAGTAGTAGTAGTAGTAGTAGTATCTAGCATCTGTAGATGATGTGAATGCTCTGAATAAAATCTGTTTAATTCTTATTCCATTAAGTCATAATTTACAAAGCCTCTCACATATTCGACAAGCACAAATCACATACAGTGTAAGACTTTCAAAATACTTAACAAAAGGAGCATTTACTGTCATGCGACTGTCAAATTTTGTCGATTGATTGAAAGAAAGAAAAAAAGATCATCCAATCAGGATCATGCATGTTTGAAAGTCTACAATTTCAGTATACTGTGGTAGACAGATTAAAATGGCAATAATTGTCAATGTCCAAATATTTACGGACCTGACTGTAAATACACATATGCACACTGTACATATATTGTATGCATGCATATTTATTATTCATTCATAAATACACTCACTGAGGAACACCTGTACATTCATGCAGTGATCCAGTCATCATGTAGTTGCAGCACAAAGCATAAAATAATGCAGATCAAGAGCCTCAGTTAACATTCTCATCAAACATCAGAATAGGGAAAAAGTGTGATCTCTGTGACTTTAACTGTGGCATGGTTGTTGATGTCAGATGGTCTGGTATGAGTATTTCAGAAACTGCTGATGATCTGGGAATTTCACAAACAACAGTCTCTAGAGTTTACACAGAATGGTGCAAAAAACCTTGTTGATGAGAGAGATCATAGGAGAATGCCCAGACTGGTTCGAGCTGACATACTAACTCAAGCATCTCAGAACACACAACACCTCAAACCCTGAGGTAGATGAGTGACAGCTGCAGAAGACCATATCAGGTGGTCCCAGGGACACTGATCATGACACGGCTGTCACAGCTGCATGGGCTGGCACCAAGAACAGGAAGTCAAGGCCCCAGTCCAGAGGCCCACGAAAACTGGACTGGAAAAACCTCACCTTGTCTGATGAATCTTAACTTCCTCTGCAAATATACAGCTGGTCAGAGGATCCATGGACCTAACCACAGCAACACCCAAGATAAGAGGTGACCCTGTTAATATCAAAAGGAACACTGGTTGTATGCCCCAGTCCATTGGCAGGCTCTAGATCTACTTCAGACCTAATCAGAATAAAGTGGTTACTGAAGATCAATAAATTATTCATTTTAAAAACTTCAATTAAAATTCCACTTCATTTCTAAGTAGCTATGCAAATGTGTTCACTAGCCACTGAAGCAGAATTTAATGACCTGATCAGGGAAAATTTTATTAGTTACAAATGCCTATTTGTAAATGTTTATTATAACATATTGTACCATGTTATTCATATCTGTCTAATAACATGTATTGCAAAGTTATTGCATTAAACTGGTGTTCAAAAAGGATCAATCATTGTGTATTTTTCTACTTTCTGTTTGAAAGCAAGGAACAGTCTGAGCTCTGGGATATACTGCTGACAATATTGGAGATTTAGGAGAAAAAGAAGTTTATATCTAGGTTTTTAGGATAAAATGTGACTTTTATAGCAACATAATTGATATTCTGCAGCTAGTTAGCAGCAGTTTGTACCTTAAATGGTTATTTAGGTTTTATGCCATCACAAACTACTGCTGATTGACATCCATCCAGCTTTACTAGTACACATGATATCAGCCAGCATTCTTCATGTTCCTGTTGCTGTTGCTGAGGTTCTGGTGTAGTTTCTTTCAACCCGCTGTCATTTAAACACTATTAGAACTCAAGACTAAAGACAATGTTCATTATTGTATTTATTTTTGGTCTTTCTTGAAAGTACAAAACAAAAACACAAACATTACAAAACATTCTTTAACCAAGGTGACATAGGCAATATGAATAAGTAAAAAGACAGTGAAATTCAGTCAGTAATGGTGCAACCTTGAGGTAACAAGCAATGTAAGTGTTTTGGGGTTTCTTAACCAAATGACTCCAATAACTTAGTATGTCCTCAGTAGTGTTAAATATGCCTGGGTTATAAATTTTCCACATAAATTCGTTTAACTAGGTGTGAAAATGTGTTAGATAAGCAATGATTCCACCATCACTCTTCCGGTCAAATCCTTAGCAAATACAAACCCTAAAAGCACAGAAATAAGAAGGCATGCTTTCAGCACCAATACACCGGTATGTTTGGCAACTCACCCAGCCAATCTGTTTCCACACAGGTAAAGATGTGCAATAATTTTCGGTAGCAAGAGCATGAGGAATGATAACATCATAACAGAAATGGAAATCTCTGTTTGAGGCACAAAAATAACAAATAATTTCAAAAAATACCCAACCCAACATTCACATACAAAGTGGCATAAGAGCAAAGTGTGTTAACCAGATACGGAGTATCTCAGTTACACTAACAAAAATTAAAACCCATGTTAAAACCAAAGTAATGTAAGAATTTTACACTCTCTTTTTTTTTTTTTTTTAAATGGAAAACATAATTTATATTTTCTATGTAATAACAATAAAGACACTGCATTAGAGATGTGAAGTTGCTGTGTTGACCCTAAACCCTTTGGATGTTGCTTCTTATAACCTTTTGATGGTTTTGCATCAATCATGGCAGGTAGGTTCAGCTAGCATTATTATTTTTAATACGTACATGCACTCACTTCAATATGGATTCCAAATACAAACTAATTCCATTACCCTTCTCTTATTTTTAACCACTTCAAGAGTTAAATGCTATAAAAACTGCAAGACAGTCCACAAAACACAAGTCTGCATGAAGAGCTAGTCTTCTGATGTGAGATATGCCGGAGAACATGAGTAATGCTAACAAATGTGATTGGAAACGGAAAGGTTCTCATTCCCGCTCCAAAATTTTCTTTCTTCGTCCAACGGGGTTCAGATTCACATTATGCTTAGAAGGAAGAACGACTGGCTGGGAACACATGTGGCATCAGCCCCAACTGTAGCTGTAAAATACTGGACTGTGCAAATGCATATCTATCATCTTCTAACCTGGGGAGGACATGGGGACTGTTAGAGAAAAAACTGTTTCATGTTCTATATTCATATGCATAACAGTAGAAACTGAGGTATGGGTTTGTACTCACAGTGCTATCTGTTCACCACTGAGGGGGCACATAGCTGTAGGTGGGTGTGCCAGGGGGTCGATATGTGGGCACTGTGACGGGGTGGGGAGCTACTGGAGTTGGGGAGTGAGTTGTTAATAAAGTCCCTGTGGAAAGAAGGAGATGTTACACACCACATGAACATTCACACACATGCAGCCAAAAAAAAATAAAGAATAAAAAATTCCCACCCATGCTGTAAAATACAAAATAGATTTAAGGTTCTGTTGACAGGACTGCATAGAGTGGATGCAGAAAAGAAATACAAGCGGATATGCAATCAATAAATCATGGTAGACAAATTCAAGTCACAACAAATAATATATATATATATATATATATATATATATATATATATATATATATATATATATATATATATATATATATATATATATATATATATATATATATATATGTGTGTGTGTATGTACATGTATATAAAAATAACAAGTTACATAATAGTGTTTCATTAACAATTACATACCCGCTGACATTGCCATAGTAGTGCCTGCTACCATTCCCATGGCGACTCCGTTAGGGCGTGGAGGAGGGATGGGAGGAGCATATATAGCCGCCGGCATGCCGTTGGGCTGAACCACTGTAGTGTGATGAATGACATGAGGCGGCGCAGCGTACAGGGGCTGTGTGTAGTAAGTGCCTTGCTGCTGTGGAGATTTTTTTTTTATTTTTATTTACATCTACATGCATTCACAGGATAATATGAATATGTGTGAACTCTCACCTGAGCATAGGGATTCTGCTGAGGGTAAGAGCTCCTCATGGGGTACACAGCAGCAGTGTATGGGTTAGGGGAAGAGGAGTAGGGGGGTACAGCACCTGTTGTTGGTGAGCAGGACATTTTGAATGGTGTCCCTTGGGCATAACCTAGAAGGTGATAAGAATTTACCGAAGGCCACACAAAAAAAAAGTCACTTAAGTGTTTATTTTGAGACTTATACATTGTTAAGTTCTTCTCTAGATCATTATTAATACATATATGCATACAAAAGTCTCTGCATCTGATTTGAAATGGCATAAAGCAAGAGTCTCTTATTTATATACATGTATATGCATGCAGCCTATTTCACTTATTCAGCTGTTGCAACACAAAGACAATAAAAGATGTGCATCTAGCAAGTTACAGTAATCCAAGATCCACAGAAACAAATAAGTAAAAAGTAGAAGAGAAATGCAGTGAAACAGAATTAGTCATGCTGGTGTCTGCGTCTGAGGTGTTCTTTTTGAACACTTCACAACTAAAATACATGTACACTATACTGCCAAAGGTTTTGGGACACCCCTCAAAATCACTGAATTCAGGTGTTGTTTTTGGCCTCTTAGTTCCAGTGAAAGGAACTCTTAATGCATCAGCATACCAAGACATTTTGGACAATTTCATGCTCCCAACTTTGTGTGAACAGTTTGGGCATGTCCCCTTCATCAAGTTCCATAAAGACAAAGGTGTTCTATCAGGTTGAGGTCAGGACATCCAAGTCTTTATGGACCTTGACTTGTGCACTGGTGTGCAGTCGTGTTGGAACAGGAAGGGGCCATCCCCAAACTGTTCCCACAAAGTTCGGAGCATGAAATTATCCAAAATGTCTTGGTATGCTGAAGCATTAAGAGTTCCTTTCACTGGCCAAGCCCAACCCCTGACTTCAATGATTTGGAGGGGTGTCCCAAAACTTTTGGCAATAGTGTATGCACCATGTAAAAACGTCAAATTAAACACAATCAACTGCTAAGAAAATCATCAATGGATCAAGATGCATGTGTAACAGGTTCTCTTTACTAAAATTATTGGTGCAGTGTAAACAGACAATTATGGAAGAGTGCTGGCTTTTTCCCCCTCCCTAAATCTGTCCTCCACACAAGGCTCTTTCTTACAATGATACTAAGAAATGTATGTAGTATGCGGTATGAGTTTCCCTTACCTGTAGGAAACGCTGGGTTTGCTCCAGAGTACATGCTGGGGGAGTACGCAGGAGCTGCTGCAGCATAGCCAACTGGAAATCCAGCTACAAAATAAAAACAGAAATTTAAATTCAGTCTACAAGAAAAAGACAAAGTGAGCGAGATCACTTCAGTGTTTACCTGGGTATCCTATTCCTTTAGGGTTGGCATAAGGAACCCCTGTTGGTGCAGGGCTGTAGACAGGGTTCATAGTGTTGATCGTTTGGCTCCTTTGAAAACAATTACAAGGTACTGTATAATAACCAAAAAGATTAGATGCAGAACTAGGAATCAGTCACTGCAATACATTACTATATTAGTATATATTACATTAGACACTGATTTAGTGTTTTATTTGGGGACACTAAATAAATAAATAAATAAATAAATAAATAAATAAATAAACGTCTGCTAAATTGTTGTAAATTTAAACATATACTCAAGTGTCACTGAAGGTCGCCGAGTTATTACTGCTTATTTATTGGACTTATCCATGAATACATGTAATAACCTGCTGTATTACTGACACTACAAATATACACCCATATTTATTTCTGCAACTTTTCTCCATCCTAGAACTTTACTAGAAGTTGCTTTCGGCTGCTCCCTGTTCGGGGTCGCCACAGCGGACCAACTAGTCCGCACAACAACTTGGCAAATGTTTTACGCCGGATGCCCTTCCTGACACAACCCTCCCGTTTTTCCGGGCTTGGGACCGGCACTGCATCCAGTGGCTGGGGTTGAGGCATTGGCTGGAATCGAACCCAGGCCTTCCGCATGATAGGCGAGTAACCTACCACTGAGCCACCAATGCCTCTATCCTAGAACTTTACTATACTACTCAATTAAGTCATCCAAATGAGGATGGGTTTCCTTCTGAGCCTGGTTCCTCTCAAGGTTTCTTCATCATATCATCTCAGGGAGTTTTCCCTTGCCACCGCCACCTCAGGCTTGCCCATTAGGGATAGAATAGTTACTTAACTTTAAACTTTTTTAAAAGAATTTTTTTTCCTCTATGTTTCTATACTTCTGTAAAGCTGCTTTGAGACAATGTCCATTGTTAAAAGCGCTATATAAATAAACTGAATTGAATAGAATAGAATAAAGCAAGCCAATTTTCACTTTAGTTGAGGGTGACAAAAAAAAGTGGTTTGATTTACTCTTCTCAAATATTTTCAGTTATATTCACCGGGTACTATTTTAATCAGTAAATCTAGTATGGAAAGTATGGAAAAGAAAGATAAAAAAATTAAACAGAGGGAGTGTTTCAGTGTGGAAATCTAGTGTACCTGGTGATGCTGATCTACAGCACTACAGGACCATGTCCATTCAACTGTCCTAAAGACTGGAGCACACTAACACACCTTTCCAGTGTTGTCTAATTATTGTCTAAAGGACATTTCAAAAATGACAGTCTCTTAAACGCTTTATTAGAAAAAAAAAAAAAAAAAACAGCGCACACCAAGGTTTCTGATTAGCTGCGTAGCCGCCTGTTACTAAACAGAAGAGCCTCGTGTGTAATTAGTATTTAACACACACACACACACACACACGGAGAATAAGGCGGAACTGGTTTTCTTTAACGTGTTATAACTGCAGCAGTGAGTCTTGCCGCTAAACACACTCTATCGGGAATAAAGGATACCATGGCATGCTAACGATGTGAGGCAGTAGGCCGCGGATGGCATGGCACTGCGCTGCTTCATCCTCCCGCATCCCCTGATTGTGCCACCAGTTTCTCCCACTCACATCTACACCGCATCCATCTCCCGCTCACACAAATCCCCGCAACAATCCCCCGCATCAGGCGCCCGTCTCTAGCTACAAAACAACAGTGACGGTTACTTACGACTGCTTGTGTCTTCGTGTCGACTGTGAACTCCTCCCTGAAATATATAGAAAAGAAATCGCGCTATTTTTTTTTTCTTTTTTTAATCAGCACCTGATGTTGTCTTGTGCTCTGAAGATTGCTACCGAACACTGCGCAGCAAGTCTAGTAGTGATGTGCGTCACTTCCGGATCCATTAGCGGAAACCAAGTCCGGTGGAAATACACAGCGGCGCTCAGTGGTGTGAGTGAGAGCTCACTATAACACATCAGCCTTACACTATATTGCCAAAAGTTTCAGGTGTTGGGCTTGGCCCCTTAGTTCCAGTGAAAGGAACTCTTAATGCTTCAGCATACCAAGACATTTTGGACAATGTCATGCTCCCAATTTTGTGGGAACAGTTTGGGGATGGCCACTTCCTGTTCCACCATGACTGTGCACCAGTGCACAAAGCAAGTTCTATAAAGACATGGATGAGTGAGTTTGGTGTGGAGAAACTTGAATGGCCTGCACAGAGTCTTGACCTCAACCCGATAGAACACCTTTGGGATGAATTAGAGCGGAAGTCTAAATGGTTTTTGACAAATTACATTACATTAAAATTCATTATCAAGTTAATTTTTGCCCCAAGGACTCTCCTCCGTTGTATGTGTCTGTCTGAGGAGACTGTCGTGTCCTTCCGCCTTTACTCCACATGACATGAGGCTGTGCAATCTGCGAGCGCCGCTAGATGGCGACCGCGAGGCTTTGATGTTAGTTTCCCGGCATGCACCTGCTGATTTTGCCAGTAGTCTCGCCGCAGTAGGAACATGGCGGTCATCAGTAAGTACTTGACAGCAAAGAATTCCTCGATAGCTGGCGGAGTCCTGCTTCTTCTGTATCTGCTTAAGCGAAGACGACGGTCCTCCAAACTAAATAGGTACATGACACGATAGTGGAGCTTTGTTAATGCACATAACGCCACGCACAGGGCGCTTGCTGTGCGAGTCGAGTTAGCTTAGCTTTGTGATACTTGACCTGCAATAGACAAGCTGTCAAAATGTTAACGGACAACCTCTGGTCTGTGAGTGGCAATTAATGAACACATTAGTGAAAGTCATTCGTGACTGAATAAACTGTCATGTCTTTTAGGGCACCATGTATCTGTAAGGTGTCTTCGGTGATTTATTTAATCTTCGGTGATTTATTTAATGGCTCATGGACTGATTAAGCCGGCGGCCAGGAATTTGGCTCTGAGAGAAAAAATTACTCGAGCTTTTACAAACATGTTTTTCCTGCCAGACAATTATATACATCATACTTGTCTGTCATTTGTAGTTGCCTAACCTTTCTTTAACTTTTTTATTTCAAAACAGCAAAAAGGGTTCATCAGAGCTGCTCTTGAACAATGAAGTAAGTCCTCGGTTTTATCTAACTGTAAAACATTTCATTCACAAAACTGTGTACTTCTCAATCCACTGTGTGTCTTTGGTCATTTTGTAAGCAGATGTTCTACATGGGCCTTTATTATAACGTCTATTAAATATACAAAGTATTAATGGTGTATCAAAGTCCATATGTTTTAACAATTTTAGATTCAGGATTGATAGTTTTCTGGCACTGATATCGAAATAAAAAGTATTGCAGTTGCTTCCAACTTAACGTTTCTTACATTAATTTATTTTCTCCTCAAATGATCAGAAGGAGCAAAAAAAGGATCGGGCGGCTGTGGACAAGGTGTTTTTTGGCCGAATTATGCAAATACTCAGGATCATGGTACCGAGACTCTTCAGTAAAGAGGTGAGGGCTTCAGAAGAATAAAATAGATTTGTTGATTTTGTCATGAGACGCCTGAGATAGGCACAGGCTCCTCTTGACCCGAGAATAGATCAGATAAGCGGATCAGACAATAGATAAAATTTTCGTCATGAACAGTGAACACGCTGTGCTAGTGTGGGGATAATGATGGTAGTTAGTGATGGATTGATAAGATTAAGCTGTAACTTCAAACTGAACACTCAGACCCCAGTTATTATTCCTTTTTATAACATTTATTAAACATCTGCAGCTATGGTTAAGATTTGAGATTAACGTGTTTTTGTATTTCAGCACAACTTACTTGAACAATTCTTTAATGCCCACATCTAATGCCAAATGTTCTAGTGTTTTAGTATTGATGTTTTACAAATATTTCAAGTGTAATTACCTCAGAAAAATTAGAACAATGTTGGTTTGCATTCATAAATAATGTATGAAAAAAAGAAGTAAATAAAAATCTAACATTTTGCTTGCATTATTTCATACAATGTATATGGAAGAGTTTGATGTCCTGTCGTCATAATTGTGTGCAGTTTGTAATTTGTAAATGGTGTATTTTGTTTGTCACAGTCCTGGTACCTGGTCATGATTGCAGTGATGCTGGTGGCTCGGACCTACTGTGACGTTTGGATGATTCAGAATGGCACGATGATTGAAAGGTTGTATCTTAATGCTTAATTGGAAAAGTGTAGATAAGTGTAATTATCCGAACAAGTTTTGATTATTTGTATATATTTTTACATCTTTCACAGTGGTATCATTAGCCGAGATATGACACTGTTCAAAAGACACTTTTATTCCTACATTACAGTCATACCAGGGGTAATGTTTCGCCATGTGGCTTGGTTGTGAAAATATTTCACTAATAAATGTGGGAAAACATGCTTTTTGTCTTAACAAATGACACTTGGCTGACAACAAATGACACTTGGCTTTCAATCAATTATATTAATGAAACATTATTATTACCTGTATACACTTACTGAAAATAGCAACTAATATACTATCTTAGCTGTGTTGGTTTCTCACGCTAAAATACAGATCTCCTCTGATGTTTTTTGGGCATTGTTGCACCCAAAAGGACAAGAAGTCTTTGCATGGCATATGCAAATTTGAATGATTTGAACCAGTTTTTCTTTTTAAAAATGTTCTTCTCTTATTTTTGTGCATGTTGTGGTTTACAGTGCAATTATTGGTCGGTCTACAAAAGATTTCAAGAAGTATTTGTTCAACTTTATGAGGGTCATGCCCGTAGTAAGTCTCTCTCTCTCTCTTTTTAATTTTTTTTTTTATATATACAACTTTGCTGTAACTCAGCATTTCAGATTGCTCTGTTTGTTAGAGTCATTATTTTGGTTTTCTATTTTGAAAGGATGTAGAATGTCAGAGGAGACCTGAGCAAATATATAACTTGCTATTAACTTCTGTTTAACAGTCTAAATTAAGTAGGTTCTTTTCAGCAGATACATCTGCAGCGTTTGTGCATATTTAGATTTCTAGTGTGCACTAACAAATAACTGAACCTTTTCCCATCCTCTTGATGCTAATGTGACTTAGCTGTGACAGTGTAGAACTTATGTAGATGTGTAGAGTTTTTCATAGCTAAATTTCATCATGTTTGCATTTGTATGGAAATGAGTAGTGGACACAAACAAATGCCTTTCTGACGTGTAGATCGCCTTGGTGAACAACTTTCTGAAGTTAGGACTGAATGAACTGAAGCTCTGTTTCCGTGAAAGACTTACTAAACATCTATATGAAGAGTATCTGAAGTAAGAAGCAGATTGTTTGCTCACAAGAGTCATGCTTTCAAGGTCATATTTGTCCCAGGTTGTGATGTTTCTGCTTTCTTGCTCCTAACAATTTCAGAGGATACACCTACTATAAGATGGGAAACCTGGATAACCGAATTGCTAACGCTGATCAGCTGCTGACTCAGGATGTGGAAAAGTTCTGCAACAGCATGGTTGACCTGTACTCCAATCTCAGCAAAGTACAAAACAATTTAGACACTGAATTGTAGTTAGAATAATGAATGATGTGCCACTATGTCAACTGAACAGGGTTCCAACCTTATTTACTCTTTTAGCCTCTTCTTGACATTGGCCTCTACATCTTTAAGCTGACGACTGCTATCGGAGCTCAGGTAGAATTTAACTCATTTTCTGAGCACATTTGGAAACCATGAATCACGTGTGTAGTAGTGACTGCATGTAATGTTATCCCTGCTTTCAGGGCCCTGCTACAATGATGGCCTACCTGCTGATCTCAGGCCTCTTTCTGACGAGGTTGAGGAGACCGATTGGAAAGATGACTGTCATCGAGCAGAAATACGAGGGCGAGTACCGATACGTCAACTCCCGCCTCATCACCAACAGGTGACATGCAAACTTTCAGTTCTGAATCCTATAGTATGTATTTTGTTGTCACAAGATTAGTGCATTTTAACTTCATTTTTACTTTTCAATGGTCTTACTTAGTGAGGAGATTGCTTTTTACAATGGAAATCTCAGAGAGAAACAGACAATTCACTCTACCTTCAAGAAACTGGTGAGAACTAGCACATTTATCACATTATCACATACATTAAGGTCCTCAGACGTTGGAATGATTTACTGAATGGTAATTTTCTTTACTGAAAATTAATGCTTTAATCAATTGTCCTTTACCTTCAGGTTGACCACTTGCACAATTTCATATTTTTCCGCTTCTCCATGGGCATGATAGACAGCATCATTGCTAAATGTAAGTTAAAGCTTGTTGTTAACAGACATTTGTACTAATACAATCACTCTCAATAAGCACAGTGTGAATGTTAACTCTCTGATTGTCTTGTGTGCAGACTTGGCCACGGTAGTTGGTTATCTGGTTGTGAGCCGTCCATTTCTAAATGTGGCACATCCACGGCACCTTCACAGCACACATGCGGAACTACTAGAGGTGAGCTGCCTCAGTTCACGTAGTTTTAAATGCTTTAATAAGCTGAAAAACTGATACAAGTGGCTTTATGTAGAAGTTACTGTTCCTGTGCAGCATTTATATTATTTTGTTATTAACTCTGAAGTTCTTTGAATATGAATATATTTCCAGTTTATCCCTTTCCTTGTTTTGTAGGATTACTACCAGAGTGGCCGCATGCTGCTGCGCATGTCACAAGCTTTGGGCAGGATTGTGCTTGCCGGTCGAGAAATGACCAGACTTGCAGGGTAATGTTATATTTTTACTTATATTTTAGAATCAAAAATTGCACCATACAAAAGACGACAGCCATCATTAATGTTTGTAACTGACTGTCTGTCTACATTTAACATGAATCTGTTTAGTTCAGGACTGTTGTCTTGAAAATATAAAATAGGTTTGTGTTTCAAAGGATGCAGGACAAATCCAAGGCAGACTACATCGCATTGTTAATAAAATATGATAATAGTAATGACTAAACAAATCATTTTGTAGCCAGAAGTTTGGAGACTGTCTCCTTTATGTCTCTTCATGTTATTACTGGCTGATCTTTGAAGCAGAGTGTTATGATGTTACACCCTGACAGGTTCACCACCCGTATCACAGAGCTGATGAAGGTCTTGAAAGAGCTGAACATGGGGAAGTATGAGCGCACCATGGTGTCTAATTCAGATAAAGGTGAGCTCTAATCAGTATTGAAGCAAAAACAATGCGATGGTATTTGATTATTCTTATTCTCATATAATGTCTAATTTCCAGAAGCAGATGCTTTAGAAAAACTGAGCCTGGTGCCTGGAAGTGGACAAATCATATTTATGGACAACGTTATCAAGTACTTATTAACCCTTTCTCTCTTGACAATTTTCACCAACTTTGTCAAATTACTCTTAGATAGATTGTCATGTATTTTCTAAGAGAAGTTTTATCTGCTGTTTTTCACCAGGTTTGAACATACACCCTTAGCAACACCCAATGGAGATCTTTTGATTAAGGACCTCAGTTTTGAGGTACTCTTAGTATTTACAGAATGTTTTATATTTTGTGTAAATGTGATATCATTTGATACCATAGTAAAGTTATTGTCTCAGTTTGCAGGGGAAAAAATACATCAATGGTTAAATAAATTCTCTGGAAATACAAAATTGCAAAATTTCTGTTTACTATGTCAGTTCATGTTCCAAATGTTTTTGCACAATGCCAGTGCAAATAGCCCTCTGTGGAATATCTGTCAAAATATTTTGCTAACTTTGTATGGACATTTCACATAGATTTTCAAAGATTTTGAATGTTTTTTGCTTGTCTTTAGGTGAGATCTGGCACGAATGTTTTGGTGTGTGGGCCCAATGGCTGTGGAAAGAGCTCACTCTTCAGAGTGCTTGGAGAAGTAAATACTTGAATTTATATGAATGTTAAAAGTATAAACTTGAATGTAGAAATGAACTCATTCTCATTTTCAATATTTAGAAACAACTTAAGTGCAGTTTCACATAAAAATATGAATGCATCGCCTTCATAGAGCCCAGTTGTTACATGAGAGTGTGTGTGTGGTGTGTGTGTGTGTGTGTGTGTGTGTGTGTGTGTGTGTGTGTGTGTTTGTGTGTTTGTGTGTATGTCCTTCAGCTTTGGCCTCTGTTTGGGGGGAGTTTGACCAAACCTGAGAGAGGGAAGCTCTTCTATGTCCCTCAGGTAAAATTTCTTAAAAGTAATTACTAGCAGCAGCAGTAATGTAGGTAATGTCTTGATGATAATTTCATGATTTTATATTTGACTCCCTATTTTAGAGACCTTACATGACCATTGGCTCCCTGAGGGATCAGGTGATCTACCCTGACACCTTTGAAGGACAGAAAAAGAAGGGGATTTCAGATCAGGTCCCAGAGAACTTTATAAGAATTGAGATAAATTGCTGCTTCGAACATTCTGATCTCAAAACAATATATTATATTGCTTGTTCTCACTAATATGATCTCTGTGTGCAATAGGTACTGAAAGAATACCTGGACAATGTGCAGCTGGGGCACATTCTTGACAGAGAGGGCACCTGGGATGCTGTTCAGGACTGGATGGACGTTCTCAGTGGTGGAGAGAAGCAGAGGATGGCCGTAAGCAAGCAAATATTCCCATATAATAATTGCATTACCTTGTAGATCAGCTGTACCTGACCTGAACGTAGATGTCTGACATTTGAAACTTTGTATGCTGCAGATGGCTAGGTTGTTCTATCACAAGCCTCAGTTTGCCATTCTGGATGAGTGTACCAGTGCTGTAAGTGTGGATGTGGAGGACTACATCTATAGCCATTGCAGGAAGGTAACAAGGCCCATTACAGCAATCCTCTCTTGTACTACCTCAACACATGCCACCTTTTATGAGACACTGACTTCTTTTATATTTTCCTGATAGGTGGGCATCACTCTGTTCACAGTGTCTCATAGAAAGTCTCTCTGGAAACACCATAAGGTGAGATTAACTTCTGTTAGCATCAGAATAGTTTCTTTGTTTAAATTTTGTTATAAGATTTTTATTTGTTTGTTATAAGATTTGTTAATCTTATACCTGTATTAAGAAGTTCCCGTGAGCATGTCCACTAGAGGGCAGAAAATGTAAAAAGTCTGTCAAGTTTCACTTCCTAAAATGTGGTCATGATGATGCGTACTAAAGTGAAAACTAAAACAATAACAGTAAACCCAGATCTAAAAAATATCTACTACTTATTTCTGGGTTGAAAATCACCAGTACTTTGCTGTAGGGCATTAAAGATAGGAAGATAGAAGACAGTTTGGGAAGTCAAAGATGAGGGAAGATATCAAATGTATTATAAGAATATGTAAGTGACCTTTAACACTGTTGTCAGGCCATTGCTAGTAAAAGAAATTGGAACAGGAACAGTAAAATTGCATTAGCAACTTTGCACACTAAAACCTTACAAATAACCCAATATGGGATTGTAGGCCTTTTGCAATAATTGGCAATAATTATAAATAGCTTTCAGAAATGTAATATTTTTCTGTAAATATAATGAGCATGTGATTCATTCTAACACTGACGAACAGATCTGCATCTTAAACATTCCCTCTTTCTTTGATCTCATTGCTCATATATAATTGTACAAGACCAGATTAGTGTTTGTGTGGGTTTTATTTTATTTTTTTTTGGCAGGACTTTTTAAATACTTTTGTGCTCATTATAAAACCACATGCCAGGAGCACAGTCAGACTAAACAATTATATTGGACAGTGTTTGAGCACATTTTGGATTATACAGATGAGTAGTGATGTGACTGAAAACAAAACAAAGACACAGGAATTCATTTAGAAAAGAGGGGATTAAAAACTAGACATCAAGGGCCATTCAGTCAGCATTTGCCTTAGGCAAAGCACTTTTAGTACTATTAGATCACATGTGATGATGTTTCATTTCTCTGCACACTATTATTGGTAACCAGTAAACCTCAACACATGCCTCAACACATGCTTATTTCTGTTTGTTACAGTACTACCTCCACATGGATGGAAGAGGGAACTATGAGTTCAAACCCATCACTGCAGAAACAGTAGAGTTCGGCTCGTAGAACCATTGATGGGCGCGCACACAGCTCCAGATGGGGTGGTAGTAATACTGCAGTGGAATCTAGGTTTTGTTTTTAATCACTTGTAACATTTCTTTTTGTTTATGACACTATAGTTCTGTCTTCCATGATTGTATAATTGTATAATTTGTAATTTAAAGTGTGGTCCGATTTACCGGACAGCCACTAATGAGAATAGTGAATAGGCTAATCCTAATGAAAAGTGTTCATGGCTTGTATGTGAACTAAATCATGTTTTAGATTAAAATCTTGCACTAGGAATCAGCCTGTATGGTTCTCTATATGAAATCAACGCCTGGTGTTTGATCAGGATTCTTGAAGTGCTAGTAAACTAATATGGCTTTTTTGACACCAGGATAATATAACTGTCCATCTACTAAGTGGCCTTAGTACTTAACGTAGTGATGTGTGGTGGGCCTGTTGTGTGGCCCATCTAAGATGGTTTAATGGACCTGTCCTGTGAGCATTTTATCTTCAATGGTAAGCGATCATGGGGTAGATTGCACTGATTTGCAAGCCAGAACGCCTTGTATTATTTACATTACTGTCTGTAATTGCCTAACGGTTGCCGAAATGTACCTTTTTGTTCCAAGAAACATTTAATGTTTGTCCAAGCTGTTGTTTATGACTAAAATATCTCTGTAGGCTTCTTGGATTTTGTACACAAAAGACATCTATTAAACCAGAACCGCAAAAACTCCATAGCACTAGAGTTTTCTCACTGGAGCAATTTCATTAAAAACATTATGGATCTGTACTTTTGTGTTTGTGTGCTTTTTCTTTTCATCTGTGGGTTGCACTGGAGGGGTAGCACGCTTTATCTTTAACCTATGCCTTAGCTGTAGACACTCTGAGAAGATAATGGCCATGTGATAAATGTGGGTGAAGGGTTGTTCAGTTCACACCTTCTTTTACCCATACACCCTTCCTAGAAAATAACTACATTGTGTCCTTAATATTTCCCCCCTTGTTTACTGATTCTTTTAAAACACAAAATACATCAATACATTTTTTTCAGTCATGTATATAAATATCTTCCTTTACCAGAAACAGTATCTGATTACTATTTTTCTGCTTAGGGTCATGTTTGTGTAATGTGTTCTGTTTGAACACTGTAGTCGTAGTGAAGATAGCAGCACCTTATCAAGTCTTCACCCCACCCTGTGCTTACTGGGTTAAAGGCTGCTCCCTTAAGCTACAGTCAGTCGTATTGGTGCTGCTGTGATGGTGTGACCATAAGCTGCTATTCCAGTTTTGTTGATGATTAATGAAGAAGCCAGTGAAGTGCCTCAAGTCAGAAACTCAGTCCTTCTGTAAGAAAATAACATCTAAAGTTTTATTACAATGGGATTGTCATTTTAATAATGTAATATCAACATCAGCATGAACAGCTTGAGAATGAATGTCATATTAGGTATTATGTTTCCATTGCTGTTGTAATAGTAATTGATTTTTGGTCATTTAGACTATAGCAGTTCAGTTTACTGTATATGGTACTGAATATGGTTTGATGACACGTGGTTTGCATGACAGTTTTTCCCCTTTGAAGCCAATACAGGAAGGTCTTAAGCCACAAACAACTTCCTCATCGAAGTACAACTGAAACCACTTTTTATATCAGCAACTCTCTTTTTCTTTTGCGTTAACAGTGTTATTTGGCACAGAACTCAACCTCAAACACGCCATGACTTGCCTGGCTGCTGTGCTCCTTTTTGTTCTTCAGACAACCTACGGGCCATGTCAAGCTCAGGAACAGAGTACACAGCTTGCCTCTTTCTAAATATTAATTTTGTACTGGTTTTTAGCTTTACATAGTCCAATTTAATTTAATTTCAAATGTGTGATCGAACCGTTTCTTTCCTCAGTTTGTGTCTAGGCAGCAAGTTTTCTCCATGTCTTTGTATCTGTTGTGTCTCTTAAGGTTCTCTGCGTTTTGTTGGTATTGGAGACTGGGGTGGCATTCCCTTCTCCCCTTTCTACACAGCTCAGGAGCAGAGGATAGCTCAGGAAATGGGTAGAGTGGCTGAAAGTGTGGGCTTGGACTTTGTCTTGAGTTTGGGAGATCACTTTTATTACAGTGGAGTCAAGGACATCGATGATATACGCTTCAAGGTCTGTCATCATCGTCCATTGCTGGAGATACATGTACCATTGAACGTGGACATTTTTATTTATGTGTCAGTCAACAAACCCTTTTATCCAAAGTGAAATACAACTGTACAGATGCGGGTTAAGTTTGTTCCTCAAAGACAGTGACAGCTTGGTGGTGCTGGGTTTCGAAGTGAGAATTTTCCGATCAGCAGCCCACAGCCCTAGCCACCGAGCCAACACTGCCCTGCACTTGGTTTTAATTCTGTCTCACTGTCAAGTTTGGAATTGTGAGCATGAGTTGTTTCAGATTTTTGCTGTAACAGTTGGATTCTGTGAACCTGTAATGGTTGATTTAATAAGAATTTGTATAAGTGGGACAGCGATCAAACGTTAGTTAATCACGTGACATGCAGCTAACAAAAGTATGTGAAAGACGCCATCTAGTGGATGTTGCGTTACAGGAACAATTTCACTATTTTAAAGTTACTATTTAGTTTTCAGTACTTTAATAATGTAAGAACCTCCAGATTCATGGGTTTGAATGTCATTCTTTCTGCTTTCAGGCAACATTTGAACAGGTGTTTTCTCATCCAGCTCTGACTGCTGTTCCATGGTATCTGGTGGCAGGGAATCATGACTATTTGGGAAACGTGTCCGCTCAAATAGCCTATTCATCCAGATCTGAGAGATGGTGAGTGTGTGCCATCGATTGAACTTCTTCAGCTGTGGCATCACCACATGTTGCATTTAAAATGTTAATGTGATGTTTCATCATTCCATAGGCATTTCCCTGAACTCTATTATGAGCTGCAATTTAAGGTTCCTCACACCATTGTCACCATGACCATCCTGATGATTGATACAGTAATACTGTGTGGGAACACTTATGACAAAGACCAGCCCCAAGGACCAGAGGACCTCAATTTTGCAGAACAACAGTTTGAGTGGATCGAGAAGACGCTTCAAAACACTAAGTAAGATTTACCAGGTCAGAATGAAACCAGACATTCATTTTTAACTGAACAAACGGAAGTATAGCCTAAGACACAAAAACAAGCCTGCTTACGTACCAGAAGGTAAACTGCAAAATGGTAGGAAATTTGATGACTGAGCTGGGAAAAATGTGTTTCCTTCAACAAATTTAGTGTGAATCCTTTAAAAGGAATATGAAGACTTTGAAGCATGTTTATAGTAAGCCTTCACTGCCATACTGTCATACTGTACACCGTCATACCCACATCCACACAAGCATTCCTGAGGACAAACCAGATAGCACAATGTTCACACAAGCAACCATATCTGATTTCCGGAAAATGTATAGTACTCAACATTACCATGACTCCCAACAAATCTGCTTTGTCATGCTTGAATAGTTGTGAGTAAATACTTTGGTAACAAAGAGTCTGAGTTACACGGACACACCCCACGCCAAAGTAAAGCATGATTAAAAACGTCTTGCGTAACTTAAAACAATTTTACTTGGTATATCTTCTTACTTCTTCAGTTTGCCTTCAGATGTAAGATTAAACATGTTCTGTTACCTTGACCTACTAGTGCAAGATAATTAAAATATCTGGAGGAGTCAGAACCTAAAAAATGTACTGAACAGAAAAAAAAAAAAAAACTTCTTTCGGATCTTTTATTTTGTCTTAGTTCTGAATATGTGGTGGTGGCTGGCCACTACCCTGTGTGGTCCATCGGTCACCATGGTCCTACTCCCTGTCTGGTAAAGAAGCTGAGACCACTGCTGAAGAAGTACAATGTCACTTTATATCTGAGTGGTCATGACCATAATTTACAGGTGAACACCTTTTTTTTTTTTTTTATAAATCAAATATAATTCACATTGAAGAGGAACACTATCTAGAATACTTAATCTTTTATCGTCCATTAGTTTATTAGAGAAGAGGATGGAAGTTCATTTGTCGTCAGCGGAAGCGGGGATGTTCTGAACAACTCCACTCACCACAGGAAGAGCTTCCCGTCATCGTGGCAAGTGTTTTCTAGTGCAGTGAATCAGACTTTAGGTGGTTTTGTATACTTTGAGGTGACAGAGAACAAGATGTTAGTTAGTTACCTGCAGTTAGATGGTAAGTGTGTGTATCAGACCTCTTTTCCTAAAAGAATCATATGACAGACATAGGAGGCTTAATAATGAAATGGCTCTGAATGAACTCAGCAAAATTTTTCTGAAAAGTTTCTGCTCTAATCATCTATTGTGTAGTGTTGTGTTTTCACCAGTTTTAAATCACACTTCATTTCGAAATGAAGTTCTTCATGTCACATCATGGTGAAACACCTTCATACCTTGTGACATTCATTACAGTGATGTCCAGTTTTAAGCGCAATGAAATGACAATCATGAAATTGTTCACTAGTCAGATTCTCCGTGTCTGTATGTATGGCTGAAACAGTATAAAAAGCAACAAACACAAATCTACATGATCTTTAGGAATTTATTTGAAGTTCAAAATGAAATGAAAATGCAATTTTCCATAGATTTCACATTTTCTTCAGTTGTCTAACAAAAGATGTATGTAGTGTATGTATGTCTGTATGTAAAGCTCTCCATTTTTAATTGTATGTTTTACATCGATGAAATCAGCAAAAAACAATAACAAAACAATAAATATGATTTTACTTATATACTAATATACATATATCACTATTCCACAGCTACAAAAATAAAATATCTATTATAAAAGTAGTACGGTTGTTGAAAAAAGGTAGTGCTTATGAAATATAAAAAACAGTAGATAATCCCAGTGATTGAACGTACCGATGGAGAAAAAAAAGAACAAGAACATCTGCAAACATCTGTTAGATAGTAAATCCTATGTGTAATGTCTACCTTGTTTAGTTTCACAGAAACTACATGACTTACAGCTTTACACTGTAATGTTGCAACAAGGGTGCTTTGAAAGGGTTAGTCCAGTTCTGTACCGTGTTTTGCCATGAGAGTGAGCGTCTGTGTTTTCACACGCTTTTTAAAGGTACTCCCTCTTTTCCTTTCGTCATTGCTTTCTGTCGTCGTTTGGCGCAAACAACTATTACAGCAATCACGGCTGATATTATGGCAATGATGGCCAGGATACCTCCAACGATTACTGCAGGGCTATATTCTAAAGGAAGGAAATGAAAGGGAAAAGTCTATTTACAGGCAATTGACCATAACAAACACGAATACAAAAAAAATGTAAATCTTGGATCGGTTTGGTTGTCTGCCTCACTATCAGCAACCCTGTAAATTTACTGATTAGATTAGTATTGTAGTCTCATGGGTTAATGCATGTGTTGTGAAGTTACATGTTACCCCTCTTTTTCTGTTCTCACTTAATAGCAGAGGACAAAAACTGGACAGTAAAACTCTTCGTGTAGAATTTGTAGAAATAAAACTATACCAAGTATTTTAACATGTGTGTGACATAAACCATTCTTAACGTTTAAAAATAAATATATCTGTTTCTCACAAAACACAGCATTAGACTTAAACCACAATGCCAGCCTTTAAAAATGAGAGACAAACTTTTTGAGAATTATTTCTGCAGCATAAACATACCTTCAACTCTATGAATCGGTAAGCATTGCAGAATGCACTACCACCAAATATTTAGAAACATATTATATGAACTTACCCTTCAAGAAAAATGTGTCCACTGACACGCACTGAATTTGACTTGACTCTCCAAGCTGTTTGTTAATGCTCCGGGTGGGAATGTACACTTGCACACTGAAGCAGTAACTCTCTCCTCTGTCCAGATCTGTCAGCTCTATCCGACTGCTTGCACTTGTCTTCAATTTCTGAGCAAGAAAAACACATTGTATGTTTTTATATAATATCATATTGTATTTTAGAACAGATGTAGCAGATGACACTTTCTGTCTTCTTTTCAAATTACATTGCAATATCACAAGAGATAAAAGTCAAAATATATGAGATTCCTACACGACTGCCAGTTTGAGATAGACCAGACAAAAATAACCAGGTTCCTGAAGTTTTTCCCACGTTATATATGTAGATACATGTTAAAATGTATTTTTTCCCTATTAACATTAGGTGCATAGGCAAATGTATACAAGCAAATTATCCTGTATTCCAAAATATGAATTATATAAACTCCCCCATCACTATTTTGTAGTTATAAGAAGGGTTTTACTTTTTTTTTTAAATTGTCCATACATAGATTTAGTATGTACGTTTGTAAATAAACTCATGTGTGCCAGAGTTACAGTACTTCACTGCTCTTGCACACCACAGTAATATCAGATATCAGGAAAAAAAAATATGGCTTTACTAGGGGCATCTTTAAACACACACCATAAACTTACTGGATTGACAATCATATATTTAACACTGCCATTTAAAAAAAAATTAGCATTAAGATATACTTGTCATTCCTTACCTTTCCAGAGCTCTTGGCTTTATTGTAAGTGACCTTGTATTGCAGATCAGTTTTAAAGATATCCTGAATCGTTAGCTGACGTTTCTGTGCATCAAAGACTGCTGTTGGGATATCTTCTACGTTCAGAATTATCTTCCTTTCCTCTTTCCTTTCCTCATATCTAACTGTGGGACTGCCGATAATAGCTAGACAAAAATAAGAATCAATTTTAATCCTTTTTCATTAATAAACAGCATGAAATATATGGAATGAACGACATATTTTAGATAAACTTACTGTCTTGATAGGGGCAGAAGAGCTCAGATGCTGTGCGGGGGAATTCAATGAGATCAGAGGACATGTCAGACACCGGCTCGGACAGAACATCTGCTCTGTACTTGCTTTTCAGATCTGTGAGTTCAGCTGTGAGATCGCATTCGGTTTCTTTCGTCCGAATGCAATACCTGGCCCTCTGATTGTCCTCAGCAAGTCTGGAAGCATTATATTGTGCTAAGTTATAAACCGATTACACAAAGTAACTGAAACATGTTAAGACATGCAAAGGGTGTGGATCTTTGCACTACCTACTGTATACACCGAGCACTAAAGCTTTACCTGAGCAAAATTGCTAACATAGAATATATATATAGCTTTATCTTCAGCTTCAGCTTGCGTGGTGTTAATTACCGCCATAATTAAAATCTCAGCTTAATATTTAGTTATTCATCATAAATCATATTATTCACTAACTACTATGTATTATTCAGTAACAACAATGAAATCTATTGGATGGAAAACTGCTTCAAGGTCCAATGACTCTTGAAAGATTAAGGGGTTAAATTAACACATAAAGCATAAAACACATAGTATCACAAATTATATACAAGAAAGAAGGCCCTCCTTAAAAAGAATATCTATATAACAGTAACAGCTTTGCCTCTCCCTAATAGAGAAGACTTTTTCAAAAACAGGAAAATAGCACCTTTGGCATAGCAGTTATGTTTCTGTTTCAGCTGGAAATAAAAATAAAAAAAATTAATCTTAATTCATTCTTTTTGTGCGAATACTTTATCCAGGTCAGGATTGCCATTCCAGAGACACACCCTGAATAAGAAGCCAATCCAATCCAGTGCAGGGCTACATGCACACACATTACCTAGGGCAATTAAGCACAGCCAGCTCATCTACTGGTAGTTTTTACTAAGTGGAACAAAATCCAGTAAACATGAGGAGGACCATGGAGCTGTGTTGCAGCAACACTACCATCTGTGCCAGCAACCCCTTAAAGCTTAACTCCAAATCTTAAAACTTAAAAAGTACAAAGAAAATGTATATTAAAAAACCGAAACAAAGTGGACCAGGATCAGCATACAACGAATGGACTCATTTCACTGTGTTTAAATGAGCCAATTGAAATCAATAGAGGCTGCTCCACTAATAATATCCATGTGCTTACTGAGTCTTTAATGTACCTGCAGTTCTAAAGCATATGCCCGCAGTGATAAAGGTGCTCTATTTGGTAAATATACACACTATTAGAATAGCCTTTATAGTTGTTGTTGTTTTGTGTTGTTGTTTTGTTTTTTTACAAATACGTCAGTAGATCATTAGCTGAAAAACATCTTGTTTGTGTGGCTTTCTTACTTTGAGTACTCCACAGTGTAGGAATAGTTAGTTGGTTTAGGACTCCACGTTAATAACGTCTTGAAATTGAAAGAAAACCAAGTGACGTTGGTAGCCTTTGGGAAGGAGCCTGCACACAGAAAAAAGAAACGATACTAAACAAAACCGGACATTACGTCTGGCCGAGTGAAAAGCTCAAATCCGACATATACGTAATATTCACCAATTTAGTGAATTAAAAAAGAAAGAAACAGCTGTAATGTATACTTATAAGTACTTAACATTCAACTGGGACTCACCTGATACAGAGGCGTATAAAAAACACAACAGCCACACATTCACGAAGCTCCAGTGTCCAGTGCCCTTCATTTTATTCCCACGAGGTTACGGTTATAAAACCGCTACAGTTAATCAAGTCAAACTTCTGTAAGCAGGTGAAACTACTGTAGTGGGATTTATACGGTCCTGGTGATGTGCGCTTGTATTATTGCCCTCAATAACTAACGCGCTAATCCTTGGAGCTGGTTATAAATCTGGGAGTGAAGCTCCTCATAGGCTACAATAAAGCACGTACATGTTGACCATATATGGCCATCCGGTCAGATTCGGGCACGCTGTGAGACTTCTTATTGACGGGATTTTCCATATATTTGCTGACTTTAAAGCAGTGATAAGCGATACAGACAATGGGGGGAGAATAAAATAAATAAATAATACTCCATGTGATTTGCGGGTTTTTTTCTTTCCAATTTCTAACTATTTTTCTCTCTCTTTTTTTAAAATTTATTTTTTAGATTACAATATTTAAAGAATAAAAGTAAAGGATTCAGGTGTAACAAATTGAATTATACCTACAATTATTCACAGTTAAATAGAAGATATACAGTACAACAAACTTAACAAAAATATGTAAATAAATAATAACAATAGAGAAAGTAAGCCTGCAAATATCCAGACAAATAAATAACTAAAAAAAAGTAGAAAGTAGTAAAAAAAAAAAAAAAAAAAACCTAGTTAAAAAAATAATAGAAAAAATAAACTAAATAGCAGAATAAAATCACAGTGTTTGTTTCACAAAGCTGTATATGTGGTGGTGGTGGTGGTGTAAGTGATGATGTCATTCATATCATTTAAATATGATGAAAACAATTTTTCTTTCTATTATAAAAATTTATTTTCAACTATAAAATAACCATCTTTTTTCTTATGTGTTGTTTGTTTGTGAGTTAAATAAAATTAAAATATTCTCTGATTGCTATTTGACCAAGATACATGATGCAGTAAAAGCTTTGATAGATTTAAATATATTTAGTCTAATTTGGTATTAATTCAATACATTTTTCAGCAAATTGCATTATTATTGTTATGTGTGAATGTGTGTTTTGTTTGAACTTCAGCTTCAAAAAGAATCAGTGATGTCTGAAAGATTAATGAACTGTATGGTACACTAGGCATGAAGACCAAACAAAGACCATTTCCCAGCATAATTCCACATTGTATCTGAACTAGAACAGACACATATAACCTAATATAGCTTTATCTTTACACAGATGCTTATCTAGTTTGCAATCACAAGAACCAACCATAAAGCAATGCTTACGTTTGCATAGAAAAATTATAAACCATAAATTATAAACCATATATCATCAAGTGTTTTAGAATTAGGCTGTGATTTAGCAGTAGACTGGTTAGACAGTGTTATTGGACCTTTCAAATATTAATGCCATGGGAAAAGACAGATTGGAGTCCATGATGTTCACCACATTCAGGTGTTGTTTTTCAGGGGTTGTGCTTGGCCCCTTAGTTCCAGTGAAAGGAACTCTTAATGCTTCAGCATACCAAGACATTTTGGACAATTTCATGCTCCCAACTTTGTGGGAACAGTTTGGGGATGACCCCTTCCTGTTCCAACATGACTGCACACCAGTGCACAAAGCAAGGTCCATAAAGACATGGATGAGCGAGTTGGGAAAGCCACAAAGTTGGGAGCATGAAATTGTCCAAAATGTCTTAGTATGCTGAAACATTAAGAGTTCCTTTCACTGGAACTAACCCAACCCCAACCCCTGAAAAACAGCACCTGAATTCAATGATATGGAGGGGTGTCCCAAAACATTTGGCAATATAGTGTATCTTTATTTGCTGGTAGTACAGTATACGTTCCAACCCTCTACAACAATCAAGGATTATAGTTAAAACAAAACTATAATTTAAATCTTTACCTATCCTATACACTATGGTCTCATTCCTTAAAATCCTTCATATAAGGGATTTAAAAATTGAACCAGCAGGAAAAATATACATTAAATATATACAGTTATCAGGTAAAAAAATTAAAATAACAGTCATCCAAATATTTTAAATTTGTCATTCCATGTATTAATTAACTACGTAATGATTTCATTTTAATTACGCAATGCTCATTTTTACTAATCCTTTCCCGTATAGCCTTTACAAGAGAATGTGACTGAGTCACTGGTGCTGTGAATAGCTCTGCGTGCCAATCTTTGCCTATTCAGGAGCTTATGCTAATTAGAGAGTGGATCCTTCTTGCTTGTGGTTTTGCATGCTAAAGTCCTTATTATACACAGAAGCCCAGTCCCTCAGAAGTAAAGTTTGCAAAGAGAAGGTTTTATATTTCTGTGTATAATTGTACATATTTCAGTTTGATTCTAATAATTAGATTTAACTATGTAATAATGCAAATGAGACTTTTGTATTTCTTTGAACCACTATAATAATAAATCCATGGAAGATCTGCACTGCTCTCGAGGTTGCTCCCAAGATGACATAGGAAACCCATTAAACATGAAAGACTGAGCTGTTAGTCCACACTATTCATGGAGGTATTACATGTCCTACTTTCTAGCTCAGACAACACACTTTACACACAGTTCCCAAATATCCCACACTTCCCCACATCGGGTCAAACATTTTCAATTAGATGATTCTGTCTAAATATAGAGTACAGTGACTCAGCTTCCTTAATGTTATAACCATTCACTGTTCCATTACACAGTCCCATGTGATGTTTTATACACATTTTATCAGAGTAGCGTCTGATAATAGTAAGTGTAATGCATTTCATTCTTTATAATGTCTTTCTATGACATAATGTATGGCTTGCCAGGTAATAGATTTAATCCATGTAATATAATGCTATATAACAGTAATGGTCAATCAATGATATTACAGTGTTTGAATAAAAAATGTTTACACAAAGTTTTGTAAGAAGAATAAAGAAGAAACATTTTACTTTCAGAAGTGATCAGAAGTTTCTGTTTAGGTTTATTACATTTACAATAACAGGAAGCAGTGACAAGTTGGAATGTACGTTCTGTTACAATGCATTAGTCACATGTGATGTGAAATTATTTATTTTCTTGTAATAGCATTTCATAGTCATAGTAATTTCAATATCATAGTAATTTTATTTCATTTCTTACATAAAGCTGCCACTACTGAACCCTTGAGCAAGACTCAACCCCTCATTTGTTGTGTAAATGAGATAAATATATGTTGCTCTTGATAAAGTTGTTTGCCACATGCTGTTAACATGTTTGGATTTCAATTCTAGACGTTTAAAAAGTAATCTGTGAAGTAAAAACACAAGTAGTTTTTCACTAGACAGCTTTAGATAACTAGACAACTCTTATGATGTCAGTTAATTTCATGATTGCTACTTCTACATTTACTCCAGTGAATGATGAGTATAGCAGCAGTTTCTTTTTTATTCGGGTCAGTGTAAAAGAATTCAAGATTTGTTCCAGTAACTAAACGGTGATTTCTTTTGCACCTATTCCCTCTTACATTGTTTTATTCTATAAAAATGTAATTTGCATGTCAGCTTCTGCATAGTATTGAATTGAATTTCTAATGTTTTCTTATATTTCCATTTGCATAATTAAAAATTTCAGGATGAGCTGATTATTATTATTATTATTATTATTATTATTATTATTATTATTATTATTATTATTATTATTATTATTATTATTATTATTATTATTATTTTTATTTTTATTATTATCAATAATAATAATGGGGCATTGGTGGCTCAGTGGTAGGTTTCTCGCCTACCATGCGGAAGGCCCGGGTTCAATTCCCAGCCAATGCCTCAACCCCAGCCACTGGATGCAGTGCCGGTCCCAAGCCCGGAAAAATGGGAGGGTTGCGTCAGGAAGGGCATCCGGCGTAAAACATTTGCCAAGTTGTTGTGCGGACCGCTGTGGCGACCCCGAACGCATTAACTATCAATAATAATAATAACAATAATCATTCATTGTCTACCGCTTATCCAATCTATACTCGGGTCACGGGGAGCCTGTGCCTATCTCTACATGTCATTGGGCATCAAGGCAGGATACACCCTGGACAGAGTGCCAACCCATCACAGGGCACACACACACTCTCATTCACTCACGCAATCACACACAACGGACAATTTAGAGATGCCAATCAACCTGCAATGCATGTCTTTGGACTGGGGGAGGAAACCCCTGAGGCACGGGGAGAACATGCAAACTCCACACACACGGCGGAGGCGGGAATCGAACCCCCAACCCTGGAGGTGTGAGGCAAACGTGCTAACCATTAAGCCACCGTGCCCTTTATTTATTTATTTATTTATTTATTTATTTATTTATTTTTAATTTAATTTTATTTAATTTTATTTAATTTTATTTTATTTTTAACAGTGGGACTGAAAAGTACCCACTCATGTGTTCTGTAGTCTTAATTTGTGAACAAAAGAAAAGCATGCAGAGAAACAAGGCCCTTTTTGTTTGCTCCAATGTTGCTCCTCTCTTCAACACAAATTCTTTTCCAAACGACTGCCCGTCGGGTGTGATCTGTGCAAACATCCTGTTATGCTGAGCTGTTTAAGTATTCTCAGCAAACTCCACTGGGCAACGCAACATGTAAAGACAATCGACACAAGCTCTACCAAATCTGCTCTACATGTCAGAACCTTTGTTCTTTGTGTTTGCAATTTGGAATCAGGGCTTGTGGTATTTTAATGTGTCATTTCTTGAGAATTGTCAGTCAGCATTGCAGGTGGAAACTTGTTGCAGTTTTGTCTCAGGTTCTGTGATGAGTTCCTTGGTAAGGGAGCAGTTGAGAGCAAAACCCATCAGTATTTTTATGGTTTGGTTCTTCATGGTATTCCTTTGTTATTTGTTGAACAGGCCTGGAAGCACTTCAGTGTCACCTGCAATGTGTAACCGTAGCATTCCTTTTCAGTTAACGCACTATTCCTGTTTGAGAGCTGTGTATCGCTGACATCAGAGATATTTACTTGGCCAACACAGACAGACATCTCTGAAGCCACAGAGTCACAGAACATACTGTGGGCTTAAAGGTGCTCTTATCTCTGAGCTGAGAACAGATGCCTGATAAGAAGGGTACATTACTTTCATTCAGGTGAAATCATTTCTCAACTTTAACTTCTAAGAGCAGCAAGGCTTGCCTGTGACTATATTACAGGAACATACAGCTTTTTTTTTTTAATTATTATTGTTTCTGATCAGTCTCCTCTGTGCAGTGGCTAATAATATTTGAACCTCAAAGAAATGAAAATAATGTCATGACATCTAGGTTAAGCATTGTACTGAATGTGTTGCATTCACCACAATGAAGCCTATGAAATATAAACAACAGAGAGACTGCTGTAGAATGTCCCATGTATATAAATAGAAACCAGATGTATTGCATGTTCCCATGCCCCTAATGTGTTAGAAGATTTTCAGTTTCCCCCCTGAATTGGTGGCAGATTAAAACCACATCACTCAGCCTTATACATTGTTATTTTCAAAAGTTTTCAGCAATTCTGTCGGGAAGAAAATGTCTGCACCCAGCCGTGTTCCTCCACATGTGGTACCAATTTGGAATTTGTGTACTCGGGGGACTTTTTCTAATCACACCATTTGTAAGAATATTCACAAGCTCATGTAAGGCATTAAGGACCGGCTGTTTGTGAAGAAAAAAAAACTTTCTCATAACAAAATGATCTTGTTTTAAAGATATTACAAATAAATGAAGGATTATGTGTTATATAACAGAAAAAACTAGAAATCTGTTTAAACACTGAAAGAAGAAGAAGAAAAAAAGGCCTATGAATGTTAGGCTTTAAATTTACACATTCATATTACACATTATGTGCAGATGCAATAAAAATAGAATTGCTCTTGTTTATTTAAATACTTCCTTACCATCTTTGGTATACACCCTGATATGAAGTTTCAAAGGTCTGGAATTTAGTCTGCAGCCTCCTCTCACTAGGATGTTTCACTAACGTGTTTGTCAACTGCTTGTTCAAGCATTATTTTGTACGGGAGTATGTGCTAGTCATTTACAGCCTAAAAGGAGTAAACCTCCCTGGAGTGACAATTCATGCATTGCTCAATGCCCCACCTTCTTTCTAAACTTGTAAACCCAGACTCATACATAGAAATTAAATTATGTAAAAGAAGCAGACACATTGATACCAAAATGATAAAGTTAGCATAGATCATATGGATCATATGTCCAGATTATTTTGCCATTAGATGCAATGCTCAGACATGCATGGAGTTTCTCTTGGTGTAATTGGTACTGTGGACATCTAGCATGCAATATACATATCAAAAAGAAACAAACACATATTGAACAGTGCCACAAGTATACACACAGACACAGAGACAGATCTGATCTTTACATAGTGCATAGGAAATATATATGTGTACAATCATGCAAGGCACATTCTTTAGTGATAGATTATATATTTCTGTGTTCATTGCAGGATATCATTATTGTACACTGATCAGGCATAACATTATGAACACCTGCCCAATATTGTGTTGGTCCCACTTTTACTGCCAAAACAGCCCTGATCTGTCTCGAATCACTAGATTCCTGAAGGTGTGCTGTGGTATCTGGCACCAAGATGCTAGCAGCAGATACTATAAGTTGCGAGGTGGGGCCTCCATGGATCGGACTTTTTTGTCCAGCACATCCCACAGATGCTCCATTGGACTGAGATCTGGGGAATTTGGGAGTCAAGTCAACACCTCAAACTCACTGTTGTGCTCATTCCTGAACCATTTTTGCTTTGTGGCACGGAGCATTATCCTGCTGAAAGAGGCCACAGCCATCAGGGAATACCATTTCCATGAAAGGGTGTACATGGTCTGTAACAATGCTTAGGTAGGTGGTACGTGTCAAAGTAACATCCACATGGACCCAAGGTTTCCCAGCAGAACATTGCCAAAAGCATGACACTGCCTCCGCCGGCTTGCCTTCTTCCCATAGTGCATCATGGTGCCATGTGTTCCCCAGGTAAGCGACGCACATGCACCTGGTCATCCACGTGTTGTAAAAAAAAATGTGATTCATCAGACCAGGCCACCTTCTTCCATTGATCCAGGGTCCAGTTCCGATGCTCACGTGCCCATTGTTGGCACTTTCGGTGGTGCATAGGGGTCAGCATGAGCATCCTGACTGGTCTACAGCTATGCAGCCCCGTACACAACACACTGCGATGCACTGTGCATTCTGACACCTTTCTATCAGAACCAGCATTAACTTCTTCAGCAATTTGAGCAACAGTAGCTCGTCTGTTGGATCGGACCACACAGACCAGCCTTCACTCCCCACGTGCATCAAGGAGCCTTGGCCGCCAATGTCCCTGTTGCTGGTTCACCACCGTTCCTTCCTTGGACCACTTTTGATAGATACTTTTCCTGCTTCTAACACATCAACTTTGAGGACAAAATGTTCACTTGCTGCCTAATATATCCCACCCACTAACAGGTGTCATGATAAGGAGATAATCAGTGTTCTTCACTTCACCTCTCAGTGCTCATAATCTTATGCCTGATTGGTGTATGCTTTTTATTTTCTGAACTGCTTCTATGCTGTGTTGTAAAGAACCTGGAGCCTATCTCAGGGGACCCAGGGTACACCCTGGAATCAAACTCCCAACCCTGGAGGTGTGAGGCAACTGTGCAGAGGCAATTCTAAGCCACTATGACCCTGACATTCATGTGTCCAATCAGTATGTTATTAATAAATAATATATGATAAACTGTACAGCTTGAGTAAGTATGAGTCCAGACCCAAGAAAAATACCACAGGTCTTGGCTGCTAAGTCTGATAGTACAGAGGAAGCTTTTTTTTAGTGTTCATTTGCAATAGTCTGACCCTGTGTCCCTGCTCTGACTCTAAACAGTTCATTGATGGGCGTGAGCAGGCATCTGATACTCCTTCTCAGCAGTATGGATTAGTCATTGTAATAGTTCCTTGGACTGAAAAGAGCATGAGAACAACCATATGGTAATGAAGGAAAAGTGAACCATTACTAGTTGAGAAACATTGAGTTTCCTCAACTGCCTCAGAAATGATGTGTGCTTCTGGTGCACCTTGACCATGCACATGATGTTGTCCTCCCACTTACGGCTGTTAACAGAATCCAGAAATCAAAAAGAATCAACAATGAGAACCAAACATTATGTGACATAATGTGACATGATATGAAATTTTCAGACAATAGTTAATATTTTCAGACAAGTTATTAATATTTTAGCTTTTGCCACAGTATCTTAGAGTTGAAATGATATCATGAATTAAATACTGAGTGAATTCAGATTTGATGAGGTATTTACATACAAATCAGGTTAGTCCCCCTCCTTTTTAAGGGATCAAGTAACTGGGCAATTGGCTGCTCATCTGTTCAGTAGCCAGGTGTGTGTTAGTCCCTTATTATTTTACTTACAATAGTCGGATAAAAAGAGACTAGTTCAAGGTCAAATCTTGAAAAGTGTTTGGAATCCATTATGAAGTCTTTAACTTAATAACAACAAAAATAACAATAACTTCTTTGTCAATGTCCAAATATTTATGGACCTGACTGTATAATATATTGTATATACAGATTATCCCTTTTGCTGTAAATGTAAGACTATTCCGATACTGTACATTCTTTCGAAACACTGGTTGTTTAACATCAACTGTAAAAGTATGGTTTCTAATCCCATGGTGTGGTGTAATCCAGAAAGAAATAGTTTCTTTTTTAAAACTGGTTCCCCTTAAGATTTCTTAATCGCGTCTGGCTACAGAGTTTTTCTTCACCATTGTTGCCTCTGCTGTCTCTGGCTTACTCATTAAGGATATAAGCCTACCTCCGGATTCCTGTGAAGCTGCTTTGTGGCAATGTGTATTGTTAAAGGAGCAATTACAAATAAAATTATGTTCAAGAATATTAGAATATTAGAATATAAATAAAAGCATAACTTTTTTTGTGGTATATATATATATATATATATATATGCAAGATGTGTCTATACCACAGAAAAGTTATGCTTTATTACATTAGATACTACAAGGACATGATTATGATAGCAGACATGATTATTACTAGATTGTGTAAGGAATAGCGTATAAAGTGAACATGAGTCTTTAAGGGATACATCTCCGTGCAGTGAATACTTTTTTATCATTTATCAGTAATTTTGTACAATTACATGGTAAATAATGTTGAAAAAAAAAATCAAATTCCCTTCTGGCTTCACTTGCCAACTTGTAAAGGCACGCAGTTCAGAGATGTTTTTTTTTTTTTTTTATGGAGGACTGACTGAGGTGGCTCAGACTGTTTTGAATGCAGAAGCCATATCTGATAAAGCTGTCTAGAAAGTCCAGACATGATCCTTGTACTTCACAAAACAAAACACACTGTGCAACACCTGAGTGTGCTTTTACAGGCAATGTTTACACTCATGGATTCAAGCCTACACGGATGCTTTTATCATAACTGTGGCAAACTTTGCGTGTGTTAAAGTGTCTACACTGCAGGAGTATTGGATTGATCAAGTCGGGCCAAACACACTCATAGTTTTAATCTGTCTAGATGTCTAGATGTTTATACAACCCACATATAACTTAGATTGTTCTTAAATAGCTCCTGCGATATCTGTAATCAGTCTCGCTTGTAAAGTAACCCTCTGAACAAATCTCATTTGCCTTTTGCTCTTATATGGATGTGTATATCAAGTATAGCAGGTATATAAGCTAACGTGAGAGAAAAGACATTTTATGAGTGAATCAAGCCAACTGTTTATTACTCATTTAAACTCTTAATCTCCCAGAAACTATGAGCAGGTCCAGACTTATAATACAGTACATACTTTCATATTAGTATCACTGTAGTTACGAAATAAAATGCTATAAGGAATTGAATTTAATTTGAGAGTTTATGGAATTAATGGATTAAAGAAGGCCACATTTTGCCATATTTTGCCTCTAATAATCATAAAATGCATTATGTTATTATGTATTGCTATGGTTACATTCCGGTGGCACGGTGGCTTAGTGGTTAGTACGTTTGCCTCACATGTCCTGCGTTCGAGTCTCACTCCTGCTTGTGTCGAGTGTGCATTTTCTCCCTGTGGGTTTCCTGCATTGACGCCTGAGATAGGCTCCCTGTGACCTGATGATAGAGTGGATAAGCAGACAATGGAATGGTTACATTCCTGCTTTAAACTCTGATCGGATCTCATGATTTCGAAACGCTACGTCTTACTTGAAATCCCAAAACTCACTCAAAATCTAAATCTGCTATTTTTTGTACAATGAAATTTTTTTTTTTGGACAGTGGAAATCTTTCTAGGAAATCTGTACCTATGCTGCATGTCTAGATATGTGAGATAGATCTGATACCGAAACTGCTGGCATTGGCTGACTCAACCATAAGTAGACTGGCTCTGACATCATGGAAATGTGGTTTTGTAAAGATTGCTTTACTGTTTTCTTTCATTTGTCCACTGGTGTTACTCAAATCCAGAGTTTTTAAACAACTTCCTTTGTCTACTTTGGTTCTATCTCCTTTTGTTCAGGATCACCAGGATGGTTTCCTGCTAAACCAGTGGCGTTTTTTTGTTTGCTTGATTGCTTGCCAATAGCACAATCAACACCCATGGGTGTAGCCTGTAAAAGTCCATGCATGCCCTCTTTCCCATCCTTGTCTTTTGTCGATGCAAATCATAGAGTATAGAGCTGTAATCCTTTGATTTTTGATACCTGTGTTATGTTAAAAACCGTGATATCAGGTTGGTTATGTTGATGAATAAGACAGTGGCGTACTGTTCAAGTTGGCATGTTGCCGTGCTGGTACTTCACAGATTACACAGTAATCCTAAAAGTCCATACATTTTTGAGTTATGTGAATTGCTGTTTGAAGATTTGTCAACTGTTCCAACCTCTTGTGCATACTGTAAAACATGATAGCCCAATTAAGTTGTGTAAACTTATTTCTTCTCAAATTGTCATGACAAGTTGATATTGAATTCAATTGGATAAATATTCAAAAATTAAACTTAAATTAATCCATGATTGTGAGTCGAAACATATCTTCAGCTTAAGTAGACTCACATTTTTAAGGCAGCAGGTAAATTCTAACCATATTAAAAATATCTAGCATTGTATTTGGTCCTCAGATTGGTACAATATCAACACCTTCAACTATCAAATATTTGCACTGTTTATTAGTTCTGGTTGTTAATGGCTGGCGAAGTCTATCATCAGGACATGTTTTAAACCTTAGTGACATCTTTGCTGCACAGCCTCTAGTATGAAAGGACGTAGAATAGTGGTTTTGTCTGTAACTTTTTAAGGATATAAGCCTACCTCCGGATTTTTGGTTTTATGACTGATTGGAGGACCAGCAGGCCATCTCAGGTTAATGAGAATGACCAGGGGTTAAGCTTGACCACTGCATGATTCTGGTTGCTGAATGCACATATTGCCATGTCCTTGCATGAGAAAAATATTTATTCATAACCAAGACCTGAAAACTAATTAAAAAATTAGGTTGTGTGTATGTTTGTGCAACATATGTGCAGGAAACTGTTGTGTCAGCTTGCAACATCTGTATACATACTGAGAACCAGTTGCAGTTCCACTTCATATAACCACATCAGTATGAGTTTGTCTAGTACTGTTGAAATTGGGGACATGCACAGCCACAAATGTGACGTTAGCAAGAATAATGGTTTAGCAGATTAGTTACCGTGAATATTTACATTTACCTTTATAGATTTAACTACTGTTAAAGAAAAACTGGGAATAAACTGTACAAAAAGTACAAAAATTCCAGGACTGTCATGAAAAACAAGGAAGAGAAAACAACCCCCATATGAAGTCTGTCTATTTTTTTTAAAAAGAGCAGACGCTGAGGAGGAGCGTGTCCTCTGATCCCCATCATCTGGGAAAACAGAAATTCTAAGTGCTAACTCCAGCTTAGTCCTATACACAACCATTCATATCATTCCACTCTGGTGGCACATTACAACCTTTTACTAATTTAATAATGGAATCTAATAATGTTAAGTGATAATGCTGCTTATGCTGCTCAGAAGCTCAATATGATGTGTTGTGTTGAACATATGAGCAGCATGTGATTGGATACTTGAAGACACAGAACGGTTGACTTAACATTGTGGAATGTCATATATATATATATATATATATATATATATATATATATATATATATATATATATATATATATATATATATATATATGCCTGTATACATTATAAAGATATGCTAGTGCTTCATTAGGTGGACATGGAGGACCATATCTTCTGAACTGTGCTTCAGATCTCTGACCTTACTCTCCAGAGAGATGCTTGTTTTTCCAATTCAGCCACTGGCTCAAACCCTAAAAACCTTCCCATCTGGAAGCCTTTTAAAGAAAAGCAGACATGTATTTAAGACCATTATTGGTGAAATTACTTTGTCTACAAACTAAATGGATTCCGTATTATACTTTTTTTGCTCTAAATGTTTCTGAAAGTGGTTTCAGTTGTGGAGGAGACTTTTGTTTTACTTCATGCTTGAAAAATAATTAAAGATAAAATGTTTGTTGTCAAATGACTACCAATGATCTTACATTGCACAAATGCATTGCCATTTATGCCTCAAAAGAAAGCAAATATAGCCACCAAGAGACCCTTTCTTGCATATAAATCATTCTTACAGTTCATCCTGCTTATTTTCTCACACTACATGATACAGCAGCTTTAAAGCCACTTGAGCTTGTTCTTGCAGGTTTATAGACAAGCAAAATATTCATTCTTTAGCAATCACAGGACCAGGAAGATGACTCAGGAGAAGGATGAAGAAATGAAATAAGTCTCTTTAGCATAGTGACAATACCACATCTGAGAACAGCCCAAACAACATTACAGAGTTGCCTTTATCTGCTTGTGTGAGGAGAAGCTGGCATGACCAGAGCATTCCACCGGCCATGTAGACGTTGAGAGTTGAGAGGAAAGTGTGCTGTGCAAAGACACAGAGTCAAACAGTCATTTTTACTTACCAAAGCTTCACTTAACCAAGAGATACTTTTTAACTAAATTTCAGCATGTTTGTGTACAAGAACTACAACACTTATTAGATATGAAAGCTTTTCTACCAAAGCTACCTACCAAAAGGAATTCTACCAAAGCTGGTCATCTAATTTCACAGAAATTATTTTGATATTTCATGTCTTTATTAATGTTGTATCTATGTAGTTAAATTACAGACAGACATTATTTTCAACAAATATTATGGCACAGGTTGTGACCGTAAATCAGTATTACCTCTACACATCATCAAAGCAAGTCAAACTGGTTTGGTATTAAAATACAGAATATAATTGCCCAGGGAATAAATTCCTAACTGTCTTTTTCTCTTCATGACATGTTGTGCTTCACTTACCAAACAAAAAAGGAATTAACAGTTTCTTTTTCAACATGTTTCTTAACATATATTAGTTTTATACCAATATATAATAAGAAATATGACTCACTGCCTCATTATCCTTGTTACATCATGGATTTCTAGTCATAGAAACATCTATGTCGTCAACTAGAAAATTTAACCTACTGACCACAACCTCTTAAAAATTCACACATTGCTGAGCTCATAGACTTGGTGAAAATCTGTGTCATGGGTCCCCACATGACACACATTCCTCAGTATGACCATGAGACTATTTTTATGAATTTTAGAACACTGCTTGAGACACCGGTTATTTTCTACATCCCTTATTGGTAATAATTGGCTACAATAAACGTGTGACTACCTTGTCAGTAGAAAACTGATTATCTGATTTCTCATACAGTCGGTGAGACAAGACATGTCTCACACACTGTACCTTGCTCCAGTAAGGTACACCTGCCTCTTACATGCATTTTATGATCATATTTTATGTAAGTGTATATAAGGAGTCACTGTTTGCCTTTCAGATTAACTAAAGTTCCCAGAATGCCAGGTGAACACTAGCTGCATATCTTTGCCAAGTTTCACTAACAATAAAAGCTTTGTGTCCACAGAGCAAAAGGAACAAGGGCACATGAGTCTCTCTGCATATTTGGTTACAAAACTGAAGCACCATAGCTACACTTTGCAATTCCAGTAAATGTTTGTAATAACTTAACATAAATAACCATGTGATGAATTATAGGCAGTGGCTGCAGGTGAAACACAGTTAATCATGTGATAATGAAGAATATATAACTTTTTTAATTTAAAATAAGTTCTAAGCTCTTATTACATGAAAAAATGAAGCATTGGCACACCATGAAATAAAGATCACATGAGCTTAATAAACAGATGCCATTCTGATGCCATTCCATTTATGCCTAAAAAAAAATAATATAGCCACCAGGAGACCCTTTCTCACATATAAATCATTCTCATAGTTCAGTACGCTTATTTTCTCAAACCACATGAAACAGCAGCTTTAAGGCCACTTTAGCTTGCTCTTGCAGCACAAGTTTATAGACAAGCAGAATACTCATCCTTTGGCAATTACACAACCAGGAAGTTGACTCAGGATCACTGTGAAGTCATTAAATAAATCTCTTTAGCATGGTGACAATATCACAGCTGTCATCATGACACTCTGTTGACATTAGAGTCGCCTTTATCTGCTGGTGTGAGTAGAGGCTGGCATGACCAGAGCATTCCATGGCTGTGTAGACAGTTGATGAGAGGAAAGTGTGCTGTGGAGAGACACAAAGCCAAACTCTGTAAACCTTACTTACCCAAGCCTTACTTAACCAAAGATATGAAATAACCATAGTACGAATTGGAATTATTGTTTTTGCAAATTTTGCCCACACTAGCTGCTTGCACATTGACCATGTGATAAATAATATGCAGTGTTTGCAGGTGAAACACAGTAATTGATAACAAATGTAAAACTTATTATATAAACATGTATATATGTATAAAGAAGTATTGGCAAAACACAGAATAAAGACATGATGATAAAAAGCAGCTGACATGAGCTTGATAAACAGATATATGGAAGACTGTTTGATGTCTAAACAAAATATATGGACTTGTAGGAAAAGACTAGCAGGGACTTTCAACACAGCATGAAGTTCACATGGTTTACAGCATAAAGTTCACCAAATTCCTGCATGACTAATGCCCAGAAAAATGGCAAACTACAAATAGAATGCATTTTTCAGTTTGTTTAGTTTTTTTTGCCATTTCTTTGTAATACAGGAAATAATGCTTTAGCAATGTAAATATATACACACAGAGACATGGTGGGACACAAAACGGATGTTTTTCTGGGCTTGTGAATGCAATTTCCTTCCATCTAATGAAGGATGTGTGTCAAATCTTTGAATCTATTTGTATGTAGAGTTCAGAATGTGGTTCAGAACAATTTCAGAAAATGGTTCAGAAAAAGTTTGGTGAAGTTCAGAACATGGCTGAGTTTATCATTTTTAATGACTTTATTCATATGGAATGAAACCAAACCCAGCCACATAATCCTCGCTGAAATTGTTTGAAATTGTTAGGATTAAGTCAGGTTAAAAATAATTTTAAATCATATTTGAACCGATTCCATATGTGCATATTTATTATGTGGCCATGAGACTTTTATTCACTCATCTTCACTTTATAATGAAAATTGAGTTTGTCATTACTGTGATGAACTGTTAATGAGGTTCCATTTATGAATACCTATAGCGAGAACACTAAGCTATTTGGAAATACTGAAGATTAACCTAACTGATGATTAACACTCAAAATGACTTTTTCTCTCTGACCTTTGTGTTCTTTCTCACCCACTAACAGTCTGCCTCCTTCTGGTAATCCTGTGAACAGTCTTCCGTCTGGAATGAATGAGAACTCTCATGCCCTGCACATGACCCTGTAAACTTTGTGGGACAACAGTGCCAGAAATCTCTCTCTAATGCCCTGATATGGCTGAATAAAACAAACAACATATTGGCCAAATGACAAGCTTACTTGTGCTATCCAACTTAATGACAGCGTAAATCAGAAAACAGGAATCCAGATATTACTACGGTTCTGTTTCGAGGTTCAAATTCTTAACTTGTGTTCTTTGGAACTCATGCTATGGGATGTGAGACATATGATAAGGAGGCCAGAGTTCAGAGTATACACTGGGGCAAAAAAGTATTTGGTCAGCCACCAATTGTGCAAGTTCTCCCACTTAAAAAGATGAGAGAGGCCTGTAATTTTCATCATAGGTACACTTCAAATATGAGAGACAGAATGAGAAAAAAAAATCCAGAAAATCACATTGTCTGATTTTTAAAGAATTTATTTGCAAGTTATGGTGGAAAATAAGTATTTGGTCAATAACAAAAGTTCATCTCAATACTTTGTTATATACCCTTTGTTGGCAATGACAGAGGTCAAACGTTTTCTGTAAGTCGCCACAAGGTTTTTACACACTGTTGCTGGTAGTTTGGCCCATTCCTCCATGCAGATCTCCTCTAGAGCAGTGATGTTTTGGGGCTGTCGCCGGGCAACACGGATTTTCAACTCCCTCCAAAGATTTTCTATGGGGTTGAGATCTGGAGACTGGCTAGGCCACTCCAGGACCTTGAAATGCTTCTTACGAAGCCACTCCTTCGTTGCTCGGGCGGTGTGTTTGGGATCATTGTCATGCTGAAAGACACAGCCACATTTCATCTTCAATGCCCTTGCTGGTGGAAGGAGGTTTTTACTCAAAATCTCACGATACATGGCCCCATTCATTCTTTCCTTTCCACGGATCAGTCGTCCTGGTCCCTTTGCAGAAAAACAGCCCCAAAGCATGATGTTTCCACCCCCATGCTTCATAGTAGGTATGGTGTTCTTTGGATGCAACTCAGCATTCTTTCTACTCCAAACACGACAAGTTGAGTTTTTACCAAAAAGTTCTATTTTGGTTTCATCTGACCATATGACATTCTCCCAATCCTCTTCTGGATCATCCAAATGCTCTCTAGCAAACTTCAGACGGGCCCGGACATGTACTGGCTTAAGCAGGGGGACACGTCTGACACTGCAGGATTTGAGTCCCTGGCGGCGTAGTGTGTTACTGATGGTAGCCTTTGTTACTTTGGTCCCAGCTCTCTGCAGGTCATTCACTAGGTCCCCCCGTGTGGTTCTGGGATTTTTGCTCACCGTTCTTGTGATCATTTTGACCCCACGGGGTGAGATCTTGCGTGGAGCCCCAGATCGAGGGAGATTATCAGTGGTCTTGTATGTCTTCCATTTTCTAATAATTGCTCCCACAGTTGATTTCTTCACACCAAGCTGCTTACCTATTGCAGATTCAGTCTTCCCAGCCTGGTGCAGGTCTACAATTTTTTTTCTGGTGTCCTTTGACAGCTCTTTGGTCTTGGCCATAGTGGAGTTTGGAGTCTGACTGTTTGAGGTTGTGGACAGGTGTCTTTTATACTGATAACGAGTTCAAACAGGTGCCATTAATACAGGTAACGAGTGGAGGACAGAGGAGCCTCTTAAAGAAGAAGTTACAGGTCTGTGAGAGCCAGAAATCTTGCTTTTTTGTATGTGACCAAATACTTATTTTCCACCATAACTTGCAAATAAATTCTTTAAAAATCAGACAATGTGATTTTCTGGATTTTTTTTTTTCTCATTCTGTCTCTCATAGTTGAAGTGTACCTATGATGAAAATTACAGGCCTCTCTCATCTTTTTAAGTGGGAGAACTTGCACAATTGGTGGCTGACTAAATACTTTTTTGCCCCACTGTATATATAATTTAAAGGAAAAAAACAAAACAAACAATGGCTCTCTTGTACTGTGGTACATCCCAGTACACTAAACACTCTACACCCATGAACCTTCCAGATCTGCTCCTTTACCTAAGAAGCACCGTACATTGAAAACTTGACTAAACAAATGTGTATGAGGCTGTGTGTGAATCCTGAACACTAACTGGAAGGCTGTTCCAAAACTGTGGGGCTTTGTAAGAAAAGCTCTGGCCCCTGCTGTAGCCTTTGCTACTTGAGGTACTACAAAATAACCTGCACCCTTTCATCGGAGTAGGCGTGGTGGATCATAAAAAACAAAAGATTGCTCAGGTACTGTGGCGCGAGACCATGGTAGTGCTTTATAGGTCAGTAATAGTATTTTATAATCAATGCGAAATTTGACTGGATAAGATATGAGTGATGTGTTCATACCTTCTGGTTCTAGTTAGGACTAGTTAGCTGCTGTGTTCTGGACTAACTGGAGCTAGTTTATGCTCCTACTGGAACATCCAGACAGTAAGGCATTACAGTAATCCAACCTAGAGGTAACAAAAGCATGAACTAGTTTTTCTGCATCATGAACTGACATCATATTTCTTATTTTAGCCATATTTCTTAGATGAAAGAAGGCTACCCTAGTGATATTATCTACATGAGTTTCAAATGAAAGACCAGACTCAATAATCACACCAAGGTCTTTTACTGCTGAACATGATGAAACAGAAAGACCATCCACATTACTCTGTAATCAGAAGGCTTACTTCTGGCTGCATGTGGTCCTAGTACGAGCACTTCTGTCTGTCAGCGTTAAGCAGAAAGAAGTTAGTAAGTATCCACACACTAATGTCCTTTACACATTCTTCAATCTTAATAAGCTGTTGTCTCTCCTCTGACTTTAGATCTACAAACTGATAACGATTAGTTCAATAAGCCCTGAGCCAGGAGATGGCTGTTTCCATAACACCAACAACATTTTAATAGAATATTGTGGTCAGTGGTGTCAAAAGCTGCACTAAGATCAAATAACAAAGATTCTTTAAGTAATCTTAGGGAACCTTGTATCAGTTTAATAGCAGTGACTCATATACAGATGTTCTGATTGGGAAATGAGGAATCTCTGTAAACCATAAAAAGCAGGTGCGGCAATAAATATTTCAGCAATAACTGGATGTGATGCCATTAGCAAAACTCATGTGGAGACAAACCTAAATTGATGGCCTTTAAAACCCAACTAGACAGGATGCCTCAAGAAAAAGACATAAACATCCCGTGTTGCGTCAATAAGGTACATAAACAAATTTCAGCACTGGGACAGTACATATTGAGCAGTATTGTTTATGCCTCAGTATACACACAGGAAGTGAATAGTTTGGTAACTGAAATGTCCCACAGAAGAAGAAATGCAAGTAAACTGGGGGAAAATACATTTATAATAATATCAGAACAGGGCGCTGGGAAAATAAACACTGTATATTTTGACTATGTCAGTTAGTCTGTGTTTTATGTAAACTCTCCAATATCCAAAGCCATCAGTCATGTTTTTGTTTTTTCAACAAATTAGCCATAGGACAAAAATACTTGCTGGTCTATTCTAAACATTATTGAGCAGGGTAATATTTATTTACCTTTTATATATAAAATGTTAGGCACAGGCTCCCCGTGACCCGAGTATAGATCGGATAAGCGGTAGACAATGAATGAATATAAAATGTGATTTACAAAAAAGCACCAGCAGGGGATTTTTCAAAACTTTTTTGTTTTCTGAAACATGGACCTGCCTGCATTCCGTAGACGTAACTATGACGTACTGATATGGCGGAGTAGCTAGCTGGGCTAGGGTAGAACGGTGGTGTTTGATCTGTTAGACTTTCTTTCTTTATATTTCAGGACATTTGGGTTATTAAACTCGTCCTAAAAATCCAAGTCTCTACAAGAATCTGTTTACTCGGAGTATTTTGTTGCTTCGGAAGCGCCATACTGTAGCTCAATCTCAATCGTGTCCTTACTTCCTACACTATAGGAGTCATAATAAAGGATCCGACAATCCATGTAGTGCACTACAGAGTCTAGAGGAAGCCGTTTGGGATTCGGCCTTAGCTTGAGTTTCTAGCTACATTTCTAGACTATTCAGCTATCAAACAGAAGTTAGCTAGCTAGCACCATGTTTGTATCAGCATTCTGTGGAGTTTTATGCGGTGCTTTTCTGGTCGTAATGCTTTTTCTTTTGCGATTGATCACTATCTTGCGAACTGGTGCAGAATGTAAACCTGCTAAAAATGGCTCGGTTTGTGTTCTTATTGTGGCCGGATCAGGTAAGATAGATAACTTCATGCTGATGCTAATTATAACAGCACGAGTGCCAGGCATCATTTAAAAATCTATGTATGTCCATCATTCACAGGTGGACACACTACAGAGATCATTCGTTTGATGGGGAGTTTGTCCCAATCCTACACCCCACGTCATTATGTGATAGCAGACACTGACAAGATGAGTGAAGAAAAGATTCGGGCATTTGAAGCATCTAAAGAGAAAAGCAGCACTCAAGCACAGGTAATATGCAATATGATGCGTGGCTTTTTCTTATTGCTCTTCCGCGTTTTCTTCATAGCCCCTCCCACAAACCTCACAAACTTCTTAGCCACTCCCATAAACTCCAGAAGGTCAAAAATTCCCATAAACACACTCGTAAACCTTGTGGAAAGCCTTCCCAGAAGAGTTGAAGCTGTTATAGCTGCAAAGGGCAGGCCAACTCCATATTAAATTCATGTGCATGTAAAGGCAGATGTCCCAGTTTTAGAATGGCTCGCAGTCTCCGCTCTAAGTCATCCCAAAGGTATTCTATCAGGTTAAGGCCAGGACTCTGTGCAGGCCAGTCAAGTTCCTCCACACCAAACTAGTTCATCCATGTCTTTATGGACCTTGGTTTGTGCACTGGTGTGCAGTCATGTTGGAACAAGAAGGGGTCATCCCCAAACTGTTCCCACAAAGTTGGGAGCATGAAATTGTCCAAAATGTCTTGATATGCTGAAGTACTAAGAGTTCCTTTCACTTGAACCATGGGACCAAGCCCAACACCTGAATTCAATGATTTGGAGAGGTGTCCCAAAACTTTTGGCAATATAGTGTAGTTGCCTAGTTGTGCACATGGTCACCATAAACTTATTCAAGTCAAATCAAGCCTATTGATATTCATGTTGAATTTCAGCTTATATTCATTTATTATTACTTATATAATTTATACTATGTAATTTAATGTACAATTCCCTTGTTATGTTTTTCCACATTTTATTCATGCCTCTCTAAAATGCATCTAAAATGCGGTTAAGTGAACAGTCACAAAACTTCTCCCTCACACAAGATGTTGTGGGCAGTATTAGCTGGAAACGTGTCCATGGCTCCACACTTCAAAAATTTACTGGGAAATAGTAGATCATCCGGGTACCACTGGAAGACTCATTTCAACATACTACAATTTGGACAACGGGTACTATTTAGAGCACATAGTAGGTGAATTGGGACACAGCATTGTGCTGATGTTTTGGCTTTTAGTTTGGATTCTACTCCTCACCTCACCTGACCTATTTACCTGACTTCTGAGCTTTTAAAGCAAGACATCTTATTTGAGATTGATCCAAGGATTAGCATTCATTATTTATTTAAGTAAGATATCTAATCAAATTTAGAAAAAAAATATTCAAATTTAAGTTACAGGAGATGTGTAGCTTTTATATCATAAGCTATTGTCATGCACTACAACAAAAATACTTCTGCATAGAAAACACCTGTGCATTATCACGTTAGATCCCTCCTATGTCCTCTCCTTGTGATTTCTCTGACTGCATTTTAATAATGGGTGTATCCTTAAAGATGGAATACCTTGACTGATTTCTGGGTCATGGGCTGAAGGAAGTAGGATTGTGGAATTAAAGCAGCATCGGTTATTACAGTTTTGGGAAGTGCCTTTACAACCTGCAGATTTCCATATAACCAGCAGATGGAATCATTTCTCTTTTCTGTAATGCTTCTTCTGTAATGTTTGCATATAACAGAAATTCTTTGTTCCTCCGTTTTGCAATTCCTTATTGCTAATGACTCCCCCTTTTGTATCCTAGTTAATAGACCAGTCATATCCTGCGATGTGTCATGTGGCCTTGTTTTTCGTTCCATCTCAGTTCACTGTTCATCGGATCCCACGGAGTCGAGAAGTCCGTCAGTCATGGAGCTCCTCTGTGCTCAGTACTCTGTACTCTCAGCTCTACTCGCTTCCTCTGGTCTTCAGACTAAGGCCTGATATGGTAAGTTTCCCCGCATTCCCTGCAGCCTCAGTTACTTTCTTCTGCATTCTTTTTCTCAGCAGGCCTAATTGCTGCTTGAGGCTTTGATTTTACTTCCATATTAGAAAATTCTTCACATGTTTATGCTTATTTCATCTGATTGACTTCAGCCTTATTTTGAGGATAAAAGAGATGAAAGTTTCTTTTTTCTTAGCATTCCATATTTCACTGTTGAGAATGGTAACTCAGTGTGAAGTCATTAGGCCTCATTATCAGACTGCTGATTTCATGTCTTTGTGGTTGTGCTACTAATTAAATCTGTATCTAATGTTCAGTATTATAGAAAGCAGGCTCACATTGGGAGATTTGAGAGGCAGGCTCACATTGGGAGCCCTATTTTGGATTTTAAGTGGGATGCACTTGCAGGAAAGACACAGATAGCTATTCAGTAGCAAGGAGCAGGTGGTTACATCTTACAGCATAATGACTGAAAATCACTTTTTTATAGCCAAGTCTCCCTCACAGAAAACCTAAAAATAATATGGGATTTAATTAAGTTAAGGCAATATGGTGATACAAAAGCTTCATGATAGTCAACATGTTTTAACTTCTGTTTTAGGGGCCACTGATCTGACATACAATTCTGCATACACTTTTACTCACCAAGCTATACTGCTCCCAAACCTCTTTTTCTCTTTTTTCTGCCCTGTTTTAAAATATGCATAGCAACCAATACATACAAGACAATCTTCGTCTTGTATATTCAGGTCAGGGCTCTATGCAGATCACTCAAGTTCTTACATAACTGTCTTTGTGGAGCTGACTTTGTACACGGGGCACTGTCATGATGATGAAGGTTAAGGGCTTTTAATTTGCGTAAAGGGGGTTAAAGCATACAAAGACATTCTGTACAATTGAGTTATTCTTCCAACTTGGTAGCAACAGTTTGTGGAAGAATTTACGTATGTGTTTCATGTTCAGGTTTCCACATAATCTGGCTATTTAGTGTATTTTTGCTACAATACATAACATAAATTAATATAGTTTTACAATTATATTTAGTGTCCAAAAATGTACATGTTTGCTTGATATGTGCATTAAGTTTGATTAACAAATCAAAAAAAGAAATGAAGTGCATTTGGCCTTGCAGTGTTTGGCTCTGTGATACAAAATGAGATATGGTAATGCCATTCTACATTTAATAGTAACTCTCAGTTTGAACACAGAACATAAGAAATGTGTCTCAAATCATCACCACTAGGTGTCACAATTCTCTTCTGCTTTGAATTTTTATGTCTTGTTATACAGACTGTAGACTTGAAATGTGCCATGTCAAGAATAAGACAGAAATGAAGCACTTTTTCATTATTTGCAAATGGAAACCAAAAAAAAAAATGACTTAAAGAATGAGAAGCTGTGACTGTATCAGTCAAGTCTGAATTACATAAAGAAAGTTCACTGAGTTTATCAGTAAACCTCAGTTGATGTAGATCAAAGAAAGACCTGAGATTCATTAGGTAAATGTTTAAACATATTTTAAAAGAAAAAGCTTTCTGTAAATGCAATCTTGTTAACATTCACTTTATAGGACTGCAAAGGGAAATCTAGTGTTTAGTTAAAGAAAATGAAAGCCATCTCAAATCCTGCATGCTTTAAGGGGCATGTCTGCTGTTTTCATCTCAGAGCATAGCATTTACGAAGGGGCAATTACGCAGAGAAATCGTCTGGTTTTGCTTCAATCATAGAGGACTTTGTAGCCTCGCAAAAAGGGCTAGTTAAATTTCTCCAATGGTTTCAGCCCATCTTGTTACCATCACATTGCACTCTTTGTTCAGTAATAGCTTTACTGTGATTTTGATTTTACTCTGTAAACTTTAAATCGGTTGATTGTGCCATTTTCCTCCCAGCTGATGATTAAGGCTATCATATCTGTGGTACAGTGAATCAAAACATCTGGCATTTCTCAGCCTGTCTCCAACTGTGTGAAAGGCGTAAGGAAAAGTGTACAGAAACAGGAAGGTAAACAGATTGAGGAGACTGAAGGAGGGGGAGTAGAAGTGACACACTGCCTCGTTCTCCCCTCGTCCTGCAGCAGGGAGCAGGAGTCTCGCTCTCAGGCTGTGGCAGGGACTGACTGGCTCCTCAGCTCCAGCTGTGAAACAGAGAGAAAAGGGAGGAGGAGCATACCAGCATCGGGTTTCTGTAATGGCCGGGGCAGGGTGGAGTGTGATTAAGCAGGACAGAGGGCGGGAGTGAACATGAGACAGAAGGAGACCTCAGCATGGGGAAGTAGCTGCCTGACATGTCAAAGGAATCAGTCCTACTGTTTCTCTAATCTCTCATTAGAAGCGCTTGTTCATTCCTAATCATCTTTTTCCACTTTTGCTTTCTGTGAAGTGCATTCAGAATGTATAGAAGAGCAATCAAACCCTTTTTGAAAATAAAGGGCAGGCTTTTCTTTTTATGATTTTTCTTTTGCCACACCAGATGTATATTAACTTTATTTAGATATTAATAGTTGTATTTTGAATATGTGACCTTTTATTCTCAGGGATTTTATAATATCTAACTCGTGTCCTATTGTCTTCAGCTGCGGCTGATTTAGAAGTGCCATATTTTGGGCTTCTATCCCATTTACTGCACTGAGTCATTGGTTGAAGGGTTGTAATTTGTCTGGTGACGTCTGACGCACAGGTCAGTGCTGCGTGCCTGCATTCCTTAGCATGACTTAAATCTCCCCCTCCATTTGTTTTTACCAAACTTGAGCATGTGTGTGAGTGGTGGGCGGCTGTGGGGGCTGCATTTGCGGGAGGCATCAGATGGAACTGGGGGGTCAGTCCAGGTAGGCGGGGAGAGATGATAGGGTGGTCTCAGAGCTCAGTTTGCCATAAAAGGACATGTATGAATCACAGCACCCCTTCAGCACAGCCCACAAGCTCCAGATGTGTCAGCACAATCCAAGAGCCTGACAGTGTCTGAACAGACAAAATGTAATGCAGTCTATCTGAAGCCAGTGGAGGATGGTCCGTTCATTTTGCGTTTAGAGCCATTGAGAAAATAGCTTTAATAAACAGTTGATATGAAAGCCAATAACAATATGTCATGGGAATCTTTGTGCTGTAAATTACTCAGTTTGCTTTAAGGCAGCATGCTCGGTTTCCTGGATCTTCGTGGGTTAGATCATGGATTAGAGCAGGGGTGTCAAACTCAAATACTGCCTGGGTCACATCAGCATCTTTGTGAAGGCCATTATCTAATGCTGTTCATTCTTAACATGTTGCCTGGATATTAACACCAATAACCTAGGCTCTGAAAGTGGAATTAGATATTTCTAGAAAAAAAAGGACTTGCACTAACTGTTCAACTGTATGTACTATTAGGCTTAGATGATAATTTGTATTAAATTGCATACATATGTACAGATATGTGTACATAAATTGTAATGTTTGAAGATCATACATGTCCCTAGTCCCCCATCTCTCTTTTGCACTTCAATATGCACTATATTGCTAAATGTATCTGAACACCTGACAATCACACTATTATATGGGTCTTCCTCACAATTTGAAGTGCGCAATTGACTTTTTATGCTGTCGCATTACAATTTCCCTTCACTGGAACTAAAGGACCCTAATCTGTTCCATGACAATGCCCGGGTGCAGTTCATAAGTGAGGTTCATAAATACATGGCTTGCTAAGGATGATGTGGAAGAACTGGAGTGGCCCCAGCATAGCCCTGACCATAACTGAACATCGCTGTGATGAACTGGAACACAGACTGCACCCAGACCTCCCCACCTGACATAAGAGTGCCTTCACTGTTATGATAACCTCCACTCTTCTGGGAATGTTTTCACAAGATGTTGTGGCTATGGGGAATTGTGAACATTCAGCCACAAGCGTCTTTGCTGTAGGTGAGGAGGTCTGGTGGACTGTCAGTGTTCCAGTTTATCTCATATGCGTTCAGTTGTGTTGAGGTCAAGGCTCTGTGCAAATCATGCAAGTTCTTCCACTCCAGCCTTGTCACACCATGTCTTAATGCACCTCGCTTTGTGCACAGGGGCATTGTCATGCTGGAACAGGTTTGGGCTTCTTGGCTCCTGTGAAAGAAAAGTGAATACAAAGACATCTTGTATAGTTGTTTGCATCAAACGGATGCTATTTATGGGTGTGAGGGTCTACAAGTTGTCCAAATACACATTCAGAATCTTTTTTAGACTCTGGTGTCAATTCTAATCAGTGTTTTAGTACTATGGTGGTTTTAGCATTTCTAATGGCACTATGGACCATTTTAGTGTTATTTTTTGCAAGTTCACGTGAATGAAACGTGGCAGCTGAAGTGAGCTCTGCAAAAAACTGTTTCATTTCTCACCGTCTTAGGATTGCTCATTACATATCTTGTGCCAAGATATTTAATGGTGCCATTTAGTGAAAATTAGTGTGATTTTATCATTAAATATAAGATTAAATAAGAAGTAAGTTACAAGAGACCTCATGCATATTTTCACTGGTATCTGACAGGATGAAGTTCCACACATGCAGAAAGTAGGAGAAAGAGTTTTTCTGCATTCCATCTGTTCTATTTGAGAAGCAAAACTTTTCCCCGTGTGGAAAAATCGAGGCTCAAGAAGCGGAGGGGGTTATCCAGTTCGTATGTTTTCCAAAAACACATGACAGTGGCTTGAGTGCTGCATGGTGAGCAGTCCAGCTTTGTGGCGTTCCAGTGTGTCTCCTTTCTGCTGAGTTCCTCTTTTCAGGGGTCGTGTGTGTGTGTGTGCGCCTCTGCACCATATGTTTTATTTTAACCTTATTAGGAAATTGCTGGAGAATGGAATGGAGTTGCCTGTTGATTGTTTGAAGGAAGATTCCAATGTGGAATTTGATATTTTTTTCCTTTACTTCCTTGTGATGCCAGGAATGAAGTATTCCTAATTCAGACTTTCAAGAATGGTGCTTAAATATTTAGATCTGCATTTAAAAATTGAAATCTTTGTACATGACACACGCTGCCGATTTTTCTAATTCTCCTTCACTGCATCCCAGAACTTATCAAACTACTTGAAATGACACACAACACAGAAATAACAGATATCTATGTAAAATAGCTGTGCAAATTCAGAGTGTTTCAGAGAACAGCAGGGGATGTTGCGTCAGTGTGTTTGAGCCTTGGAGAGGAGAGTGCTCCTGGTGATACAGCTCAGGGCTGATGAAATAAGATTTGTTTCCATTATAATTAGATTCAGTTTTATTCACCTGCTCACTCAATCATGGCTTTGAATCTGAGAAGTGTGTTAGATTACCATCCTGATATGAACATATACAGACCAGTGAAAAAGGAAAAATCAACATGAAATGATTATAAGGTGATGAACCAACATGAGCCATCTGAAGAGCTTCACTGTGCCTTGGTGTAGATTCTGGATGTAGCATCTTTCTTCCAAAAGGAAAATTGGTGAAAATTGCAGTTGCTAAAAGTCAGTAAATGCTCCATATAGCTCACCAGCAGTGCCACCTGTTTTTCCTTTATATTGTCACCCATCTGTATGTTCAGGTCTGTTACCCAACATCTCTATGAGCTTTTCGGTTTCTGTCTGACTTTGATGAAGTGTCAGTGTAGTAGCTGTCTGGGTATTCCTATTCCTAATCTAAGGTACTGATAGCGTTGACATTTTTATGGTCCTCACAGCTGCTGTGTGACTGGGTGTGTGATGACTCATATCCCACTCAGACTGAGAGTGCAGGTGAGAAAATTACACAATCTGACGCACACTTTCACCTGGTGTAATTTTCTGTGCAGTGTAGTCTCTCTCTTTCTCTGTTGTAGGACGTGATGACTTCCTCAGATTGTTGTCAGACTCGTCATGATCCTCATCCTACGTGAACACTCTTAGCTGGTTTTTATGAGCTATAGCTCTGAGTCAGTCATTATATACTGATGTTGATGTCAGGTTCCAGTGAAGAACATATGCAATCACAGGCATTTGTCCCAGCATGCCTTAGCATTCATCAGTAGGGAATAATTTCGCCTTTTAGATTGGCTAACCGCAAGGGTTCTGATTATATGTGGTTGAACAGAAATCTGGCAGATGAAAAAGCATATTTTGATCACTAATTGTGAGTGCGCGAGTCTGCTTTGCGTGAGTTTGTATACTATTTTTCATAGAATGTTGGCTGTGTGAGAATTCAGGTTCATTCTGGATGCTTCTCTGTCTGTCTCTTTCTCTCTCTGTGTGTATTGGATGACATATGATTTACAAAGATCCAGACCATTCTGAGGAACATTTCATGAGGAATTTTCAGCACTGGTTTATCACCAGTGCTGAAAGCACCACATCCACTTTAGAAGTTCTCTAACACAACAAGTGTCACATATTTTCCAGAACGATGTCATGTGAAACAGGGGTTAGCGTGGAGGTGTTAGTGTTTTGTACCTCTAACACTTTAGTCTTTATTCGTGTTTATGGCTGTAAGTGCCAAGGAATTTTTGGCAACAATTTATCAGAAAACTTTAGAATACAGGTGAAGCAGTATGTGAGGGGAAAAAATATTCTTTCCTTGTAAAGGAAATATTTACTCGAAAACTACTTTTTCTTTCATCTCCATGGCCTCTGATTTATTTTTTGTCGATAGCCGATATATTTGTCGATATATTTGCATCTCGCTGGCACCAAACTTATTATACCTTGGCTAGTACCCACAGCAAATGGTCTTGGATCTCAGCACACAAGCCAGAGCATCTTTATAGCTGGAGTCAACTTCTCACTGTTGGGTGACTATTCCCAAAGGAAGACCTGCAAGAACATGTGAAGTGCAAATACATCTCTCTCTCTCTCTCTCTCTCTCTCTCTCTCTCTCTCTCTCTCTCTCTCTCTCTCTCTCTCTCTCAGGTCCAGCAATTCTGCTTGCTGAATTTGATCATTTAATCTAAATAATCACGGGTTGCTTTAATTTCTCTGCTTCATAACTACTACCTTTGCTTCCTCTCAGGCTTTACTAGTTGCATTCAGGCAGGATTACTCTTTACTTGATGTGCAGCCAGCTCCTAGCTTGCTGTTCAGTGTGGTGATGGATTCTCCAGATCCACATGGCTTTTTTCCATTGCAGTCTGACCGCTTTCCTGTGCTACTCCTTTTCTCCAGTCAAAAATCTCTCATATTTTGACTTTTAGTTTTGACCTATATACGCATGAATTGACCAATTTATAGTTCCTGATTTACATGTCGCTGCTTGCAGATCGAATCTAAGATGGTCCTGTGTGTGTGTGTGTGTGTGTGTGTGTTTCAGGTGCTGTGCAATGGGCCTGGGACCTGCATACCTCTGTGTACAGCTGGATTGCTCTTAGGGATCCTGGGGCTCAAGAGGGTCTTGCTGGTGTATGTGGAGAGTATTTGCCGTGTGGAGAGCCTCTCCCTGTCTGGAAAGATCCTTTACCACTTCGCTGACTACTTCTTTGTGCAGTGGAAGCCTCTGCAAGCCAAATATCCCAAATCAATCTACATCGGGAGGATAGTATAAATGGAAAACTTGACTCGACAGAACATTATCATTTTGTACTCAGTTTGGTACAGTGACCTCTATTCGGTCATATGTGTGTACTTTTCAGTGTTGCTTTTTATATTGACTGTCTGGTTAATTACAGACACTGTTACTGGAATGTACCGTTTTATGTTACAGTGAACTAAGGAATGACATGTGCTATGATTTTTGCACTGTATGTCCTCATGCCCTTCCAGTTGCTTAGATGTAGCTGAAAATCTTGTTGCACAAACAGGCTTTGCATTCAGTCTTTTCTATTTTCCTACAAAGAAACAAAGGCCAGATTTGATGTATTAAACACCACTCTGTGTCAGTGTCTACATATGAAAACCGACACATTTTGATGTTGGTCAGTTAAATCATCCACCTAAACAAAATAGGACTGTGTCAGTCATTCAGCTACTTGACTTTTAGTTTTGTTTTGTTTTTTTAAATAGCTGACCT
>JAUCMX010000003.1:18279184-18286684 GCA_033459395.1 Hemibagrus guttatus
TCAGCAGCACAGCTGTGAGTGTGGGCGGGGTTACGTATGTAAATCAGACACCTGTGATTGGCTGACAGAAATCAGTCAGTTGTCTTGTGACATTTTTCCTCTTAAAAAAACAGCCAGCTACCAGAGCGAGAATTTTCCAAGTGAGCTCAGTAACGCCGCTGTCGTCCCGAAAACAGGCCAAGCTCGGGCGGAGTTTATCACTTTGGCTTTTGCGGCAGAGGAGCGCTGAATTACATCGTCTGTGAATTGAAATCAAGTGAAACACACGCTCTCGCTACTTTTTTTTGTTGTTGTTGTTGCCAGATTTCAGTGACACAAAGACATTTTAAAGCAGAGAAACATGACTCAATTCAACAAGGGACCAGCCTACGGATTATCTGCAGAAGTTAAAAGCAAGGTAGGCCTAAATGCACTTTTCCTCTGTTTTAGTTACCTCTCAAAGAGAAAGATGCTGCATAGAAGAATAACACATAACTGTCGGGAAATGATGGGTACAGTGCAGTAGGCATTCAGGTGAGCACCCGACTTTTAGTAGCAGACTTGGTATAGCAACTAATAATACTATACTATCTCAACTAATATATTATTCTGTTTATTTATTTCCGGTCGAAGCCTTAATAAGTTGTGATAACTAAGTTAAGCGCCCTTTATCACTTTAAATATTATTTGTTCGTTGGCCGCTCCTTAAAGCTGAGAAAGTTATTACAGACTACTAAAGTTTGAAATCAGCTTTTATTACACTTAAACATCATTAAAAACTTTGGAGTTTTACAGAAACATCCAAATCCTTACATAAACCGTTTTTGTTGACTTCTTGGAGCTAGATAAACTTTCGTAGATGATAGGCTAGCTGTTCTAAAAATACGTGAATCTTTTTAAACAAACAAACAAACAAAAAACAACAACACTTTTGTGCATTTCTAGGCGCCTTTAGTTTCATTCCAGCTCATTCCTTAAAATTTGTGCCACTTTTAGTGAGGATGAATAAGACGCAAAGCCAAGTCCATTGTCCGCCTCTGTGGGCGGAGCCTAGCGCCTCTTCACTCCCCACAGACATTATTAATAGCTGGACATGTTAGGAATCCAACTCGCTTTCACCTTTATTATTATTTACTTTCTTCATCACGTAGATTATATCATGTGACTGTTTATATTCTGTATCCAAACGATGTTTCATCTAAGAGTTTGAGATGTACGGTATTGTACTAAATGAACCATTGCCCTGTAAATGAAGTTTGCACAGGCTGCTTGATTTCACACCAAACAGGGTGAGGAAAATATCCAAGTGTCTAAAGCAGGCAGGATGTTGAATGAGACAGCGGAAATGCCTTACACATTCTTTCGTGGATGACGTCACTATTTACCCAAGGGCTTTAAGAGCAAATGGGCTGAAGGTTATATTCTATAGAGGTCTTTAAATACATTAGTCCACTAGCTTTGTTAGTCTTTTTAAACGTTGTGAAGATTTTCTACATTGTTCAAGTAGATTACTGCTGAAAATAATTGGTGTTTTGAAACACAGGTATTCTATACATATCTGAGATGTGTACTAGAATAGACTAGGATTACTCTAATTATTATTATTATTATTATTATTATTATTATTATTATTATTATTTGGTAGTAGTAAGACTTTGTCACTCTAGGAAGGAAAAATGTCTTCAACAACAATTGAACAAAATTAACTACAAAGCTTTAAAAGTGTGTTTTTAGTGTGTTTGTTCTGGAAAGTTTCTGTATGGACCCATAAGCTCTTTAAGCTGTTGCTCAGTTGGTAGAGCCTTCCAGGGTTTACCTTTCCATACATAATAATAAAAAACAGAAGTCTGTTGCTTTTGTTCAATATTCTTGGTTTTCAGCTCAGTTCTAACAGCCAGTCCATCATAAAAAACAGTTATTTCTTTCATGGCAACAAAAGTCAAAAGAAAACACTATGTATTTAATTGCATATTATTTTTGTTGTTTTTATAATGCTTCAAAACTGTAAGCTACAGTTATAATTATGATTTGATTAATCTTTTTTTTTTAATAGATTTTTGATATTTTTACATCAGCTACAGAAATCAAGAGGACTTGGAGACATTTGTCCTTTTTTTCCCAAGCATACTGTAAGAGTGGTGCATATATTTTGCTAATATTTTATATTGCGTTTAATTCGCTTTATTGGATTGCATCCTATGTTCCTTATTCATGGACATGAGCCAAGTGGGTAACAAGGTTTCAGTAGCCATAAGAGAAAGTCCTTCTCAGTAAGATTTAGTTTCAGGCTGTTTATTATGGGTCAGAGACTTGCTGGTCCTGTTTCTCTAGTACACCATCTTGATTTCCTGAAAACTGAGCTGTTTGAATGCTCTTGTTTTGTTATTCAGGTAGAGGATCATTTAGTGTCCAAGACTGATAATTTAGTCTTTTAGTTGTTCAAATCTAGTACAGTTATCAATACTAGCCATCCACTGGCCACTATTCTAACCATATGTGTTTACATTTCAAGATTGAGTTGAGCTGGGTGAATGGAAAAAGGATGGTTTGAGGATAATCACTCATCCTTAGTTACACAGTAACGTACTTAAGTTTCACCTATGTACAGACTTGGTGCCAAAACACCATGGGCTAGTCATCAGTGTACACATCATATATACAAAACATATAGCTGGCTTGATGAATTTAAGTAGGAAATGATGATACTTTGCTTAAACAATCGTTCTTATTCTTTACTGATGGATTATTTATACAATTGTTATCTTTTGGTACTGGGTGTATACAACAATGTATTGCTGTTGTCTGGGGGGGAAAAAACATGGAAAATGTGGAGATGCAATTCATTAGTCAATCTAGTCTTGTGATAGGTCCTCATGGTTGTAATATTGTTTTTGTTTTTATTTACTGTAGTATATTCTGAGTATTGTTATTTGACTGATACTAGTCTGAAGTATCGCAACCATATGAGATTTGATGTATTTGATTCTGTAAGCAAATTCTGTTGAGTTACAGGTCTTCCATGTAAACACAGTGCATGAAAACAATCAGGATAACATGTTCATGCTTCTAACGTTTCTCATAACTTGACATAACAGATGTCAGATTAGTTATTAAGATGTTATTTTCAGGCCAGTGGTGGGTATCAGGTTTTTTCTTTGATAGTAGTAGTATTATACTGAGAATGAAATAAGTTTGATGTTTGCACCCTTATAGTATATTTAACTGCAAAAAGATTCCATTTCTACTTTTAGTACTTTTCCAGAGGCATAGTTTGTATCTAATAAGTTTGAAGGAGGTTTGAAACACTTTGGCCTGGGAAAATGAAACTGTCTCACGGCAGTATATTCATATGGCATGCCAAACCAGCTCATTTTTAGACTGTCTCCTGTGTTTCTCATGAGACTGTGGAACAGGGCTCACTGGAGAAATGCCAGGGAAGAGCTGAATGGTTCAGTGCTCATCATTGTGGAAGGAATGAAGACGCTGGATTCTAGTGGGGCTTATCGAGTTAAAGGAAAAAAAAGGCTGGGAGTGGTTTTTTGGGGTAACCAAATCCAGGTTAAGTTTGTGACTCCGGGGCCAATTCTCCACAACGCTACATTCCAGAGAGAGGTTTAACATAACCAATCACTGCTCATGTGGACTGAGAGGCTGTGCGGTCTGACGACTTGCTGCATTCCCTGCAGTATGCTGACCAGCAAAATTTTTCCTGGATTGGTTCAGGCTGTGTAAAAGACTGCAGCTGTTAACCCTGTGTTGCCATTTTGGGTAGGACAGGAAAGTCCATTTCCTGAGGCCATTGTTGTCCTGTTTTCATCGTTCATATCCTTTCCAAATGATTTGAAAGTACAGTCGAATATTTTTTTTTTTTTTTTTTGTGGACCTCTCACAAAAAGCTTTCAGTTTTGTAATGCACCTTTTGTCCTCTAATTTCCCTGCTCAAGAATTGATGGTTCAACCACGAGTTTATATCCCTCTAGATTTCCTGCTATAAAGTTTTTATGAAGGGGGCACGGTGGCTTAGTGGTTAGCACGTTTGCCTCACACCTCCAGGGTTGGGGGTTCGATTCCTGCCTCCGCCATGTGTGTGTGTGGAGTTTGCATGTTCTCCCCGTGCCTCGGGGGTTTCCTCCGGGTGCTCCGGTTTCCTCCCCCGGTCCAAAGACATGCATGGTAGGCAAAATTATCCGTCTCTAAATTGTCCGTAGTGTGTGATTGCGTGAGTGAATGAGAGTGTGTGTGTGTGCCCTGCGATGGGTTGGCACTCCGTCCAGGGTGTATCCTGCCTTGATGCCCTATGACGCCTGAGGTAGGCACAGGCTCCCCGTGACCCGAGTGTAGTTCGGATAAGCGGCAGACAATGAATGAATAAAGTTTTTATGAAGTGTACTTTACTACTAGTATGGTATTTAGGGAATGCATTTTACTTCAAAATTTCTTTGAAAAAGATCTGATAGCTGTGGCAGCAGGGAAGTCATCAGTATATTCCTTGGCCTACAGTATTTAGACAATTGATAAAAGATTTTGTTCTCTTGCATTGTCCATACATTCATCCTGTTTAGCTTTGTCATTGGTTAGAGAATAGGAGTGTAAACAGAAAGACTGGGCCAAGATTCAACTTCTTTGTTAAAAAGAGGAGCTAAAATACTTCCTTTATTTTGACTGTTGCCTGTGTTCCTGGTACCCATCTCTTGGGAGAAAATTAGTAGAAGAATGAAACTTACCCTCCAGTCTTTAATTTTGCCACAGAGAATCTCTGTTGTATGTTCCCTTGTTCCTCAATTACTTTCTAAATTACTTCGCCTTTAAATGGACTATACATGATTGAGCTGAAATGTTCATCTTTTATTTTAAAAATGATCTTTTGATTTATCTTTGATATTTTCACGTGTTTTTATATATTTCATGAGACTATATAATGTTAGCCATTTTGTCTGTCATTACATGAGGATGACCCTCTTGCCTGTCCTGAAATTGGACAGAGGGAGTGACCATGGCCTACAGTGCATTCTTTCTGGTGGCTGCTCTCACATTCCAGCTGAGAGGCTTTAGAAAGAGGCCGGTAGTTCACTACACTCCAGCTTACACTGAACTTCACTCTGCTGAAGAGAGGGAAAATTTGCATTACAAAGTCCTGTGGGCTTTCTTTTGCCTGGATTTAGTTACCCACATGGTTTAGGCACATTTTGAGCATGTTTCTTTTGGATGCTTGTTTTGACGTTTACTTGGTGTTACGGTCTTAGCCTCTGTGTCCTGGCTCAATGTCAGCCAAGCATAGATGATAGTGGCAGCAAGCTAATATCTACACTGGCTTGAATAAGTTATGGTTAGGACTAGTGATGGAAACTAAACTAAGGGAAGTGAAGGTCAGATATTTTTCTCCAGATATTATGTCGTAACAGTTAAATAGCCTTGAGGTGGTGTGTGGCAGTTTTAAACAATTCACTTCTCAAGGTGTACAACATTTTGTTAATACTTTAGACACTGAATTTTTCAACCTGGATCAATACACACCTGGGTATACAACCATGCATAGTCTTTGGGTGATTGAAGTTTGGGACTGGTGACAGAAGAAGGCATACTGATACCATGTGGATCTTTATATTTAACAAAGACTCCTGTTTATCATGCTTTGCCTTTAGGGACTGATATGGTCTGTTTTATGGATTATTTGCTGGAATTTGGCTCAATGTGAAATGTTGCAACCTACAGCAGTGTGAAAAACAGAACAGCTTCATCGATATTAGATTTCTGATCCAGTGTGCTGTTCATTTAAAAGCCCACCAGATAAATATCATTTCATGGCTTTTGTCTTTGTGCTGACTCTAGAATAATGTTTTGTGGGATTCAGTATGCATACTGGGGTTGAAATTAGTCCCACATTTGATTTATTTAACAGTAATGGGAGTGATTTAATGGTGCTAGAGTCTTGACCTTCCATCATATGTTAGTGATGAACTGTTGGCTCACAATGAGCATTACTGACTTCGGCAGTTGGCAAACGATGTAGTGTCATACATGCCATTGTGCGCGTGTAGAAAAAGTGCCAAAAGTATCCACGCTCTGATTCACTGATTACATGGAGTTCTGGGCAACCATGTGTTTGTGATGAATCACATGATTTAAAGCTTGCACAGAAACAAAAGTGTAAGGAAATGCAAGCAATGCAAGATTCTTTCTCTGGAAGTGAGCTTGTGACAGAAAAAATAAAAATAATGAACATCAGAAATTCACTATAGAAAATATAATTTCACTATGTCTTAAATTATGTATCTTAAAGACATCTATGCCCTGAATAACTATTATATCTGGTCTTGATTGATGGTTGTGATTTGACAGGCTTGAACACAGTGAGGCTGGAGAGTGAGCATGATAAATCCCACAGATTCAAAGCATTTCGTGATCTTTCCAGAAGTTAAAACAGAATGCAGAACCACTTATTCTTTAGCATGTGTTGTTGTAGTAGTAGAAGTTATTTTTCTATCTAACATGCATTGCTTTTGCCCCATTTTCACATTTAGATTGCACAAAAATATGACATGCAAAAAGAAGAGGAGCTCCGTTACTGGATCGAAGAGGTGACTGGCATGCCCATTGGAGACAACTTTCAGAAGGGCCTGAAAGATGGGGTCATTCTGTGCGAGTAAGTTCATATACTGTACAATGCTGGAAGTTGTGTGTTTTGTGAGATCAGATCAGTTATATCACTCCTTCAGGGAGCTGACATCTCCTTGTCAGCACTGTGTGATCTGCAGATACTGTGTTACATGCTGACTCAGTGTGCATGACAGATCGGATAAAACAATGATCACTACACTGCTCTTAATTTTTAAGAGAGTAAAATAACTTCTGGTTTGTTTTTTTTGTTTTTTTTAAACAGTATTCTGTTATTACCAGTTATTCTGCTTTACTAAGCTTAATCTTTGTCCCTGTGTCATTTTAGGTTAATAAACAAGCTACAGCCAGGATCCATAAAGAAAATCAACCACTCACAGTTGAACTGGCACAAGGTAGACTTACTGCTGCTGCTATTTTCCACCCAAATAAAACCCTTTGTTGTGCAAGCTATTCATTCCATTTTCCTGCAAGGCAGAGATATAATACAAGGAAAAACCCTGTAACTGTCTTACATAACACTAGCCTGCATCAACACTGTGTACTGTGGTAATAACAAAACCAATGATTTTTATCAGTTATTGTGTCCTAATGGAGTTAGTGTAAGACAGCTCTCTTTGTTGCCGTGTTTCCTGTAGTTGGAGAACCTTGGGAATTTCATCAAAGCCATCCTAACCTATGGCTTGAAGCCCAGTGACATCTTTGAAGCCAATGACCTCTTTGAAAATGGGAACATGACTCAAGTCCAGACCACACTGCTCGCCCTTGCTAGTATGGTATGTTCTTGATCCTCTGTTCTGTTTTGGGGACACAACGAGGCTCATTTCTTAAAATCAGCTTGTTTTGTGTTTATGCTTAATATGTGCAACATGCAATCATTTTGATTTAAGCTAGTCCTCCTTTTTT
>JAUCMX010000003.1:18289184-18334184 GCA_033459395.1 Hemibagrus guttatus
GGTGTTAAATAGATACAGGGTAACTGGGCTCAGCCAATATCTACAGCTTGATCCGGACCATTAACTTGTTCTGAACTAGTGGTTTTGGATAAGCTGACACAGCTTTTTTTTTTTCCAGTTATGTGTGAGGTGTGTTTACACAAATTGATGAGTAAATAAACAAAAATACCATTCATTATTTGTAATATAAATAATTGAAAGGCTTAAAGAAAGGCTTCTGTGCGTAAGGAGCTACAAAGAAATCTTTGTTTAGAATATTGGCCAGAAAAGTCACGTACAGTATAGTTTGTTCCTTTAACTTCTGTCTATGTATGAAATGATTTTATTCATATATCCGTGTAAAAGCTTTTATTACCTCAGAACCTGAAGCCAATATTCTGCCAAAATAGCTCCCAAAATAAAGCCAGCATCTGAATGACAGAACATTGACCAAATGAGAACCGCCTTTATAGAAAGCTATGGCATTCCTTGGAACCCTGCCGCCCTCTCCTTTCCCCCTTCACTCCACTGCAGAGAAATAATCAGTGCTTTGTGCTAGCTGTGTAATCCAGGACCAAAATGCAAGGCACAATTATAGGGAAGGCCCCCCCCAAAAAACCTTGTTACCGCAGCAACCACCGGGACAGAAACCTAACCAGTCCTGTAGCATAGCACACGACTGAAGGCATTCAATTCCAGTTTCCTTCACTGCTTCGAGTGCGGTGAGCCAAAACCATGTTTAAACCTCAGCTATACTGAAGCTGGATGATTGATAGTATGTTTATTGAGAGTCACATTCCAAAAGATTCTGCATCTGGGCAATGGTGATACTTTATCCTCAATACTTTAGCATTTTCAGTGCTCTTTGTGATTAATGAGATTAATGTTTTTTTTCACTGACAGACATTCAAGTGTTCTATTAAAAATACAGCAATTAACAGCAAGTGAACTTGAGAGATACTGGTTCGAAGTTATATTGCAGAAAAGACTAACTATTCCCTATCCGCATTTCACATTTCTCGAATCAATCACTTCTCACCGAAACACGATAGAGGCCTTCAGTGGCCTAGCAGCATGTCATGAATCCAAAGACAATAGTGAGTGGGAGTGAACTGTGTCTGTGAAAACAGTTTCAGGACTACAGTCTGGACTTTATTAGCAGATTGCTTCTGCTCACTTTACCTTAGAATGTAGCTCACCTCACCTCAACCCAGGCTGAACAGAGGGATTTGGAGGCTGAAAGGAGAGAAGAAAGAAGTAGAATACCAGGAATGAGGATACGTTCAGCTTTAGCCAGACATGCACTGAGGGCGGAGGGGGTGTGAAGAAGGGAAGCAAGGAGGGGGTGGGGGGATTTCCTGGAGCTGACGGGTTGCTGATCACAGTGAGATACAGCCCCCTTGCTGACAAGAGCTGGGCCTGATCCAAAACCAGTTGAAATGCCTGGAGGGGGTCTCTGTGTGTATCTAAGACTGCTTCTACAGGTCCTGACACAAACAGATCCGACTCCTGCGCTAATATTGTTATGGGTTTAGCCTTCTTTTGTTTCCTCCTTTACACAATCTGCAATAAAATTCCATTCATGCCTGTGTAAGTGGAACCACTTGCAGAGAGTCTTTTATTAATCTTGGGAAGTGCAGCATTAAGTGCAGCATCCTGTTAAAAATTCTTTAAATAACTTAAAATCTTGTTAGCTTTTACAGTTCAAACTTCAGTCATAAATTTAGTTTTCTTTTATCATTAACGTTTCAGTGTGCTTGGATGTGGATGTAGCTAGAACTAGTTTTTACAGTTTATCAATATCCTTGACATCCAGGACCTCAGTGGATTTAGGTAGACATCCTTAGGCAAGACACTTAAATCCACCAATCTCTGAGACTGCCCTAGATATCGAGCAAAGAAAATACTTCTAGTACAAGTGCAGATTTTAGAAGGCTGTGCAAAGGGATTCTAGATTAAATATACTGTAACCGGTCCAGATCACTTATTTTTAGCTCTAGCTGGTTAAAAATAGCTTAAGTGTGAGGCAGCCCATCTAATTTGGCAAGACTGTACAGCACTATTTTTACACCTTTTTTTATTGCTATCCAAGAGGTATGTCTGTAATAATATATAGTTGTGTGCTGAATGGAAGTCATTGATAAAACTTGATAAAAGAGTAAAAATTGCAGAAAGGAAAAATATTAAAAATACTTTTAAAAACTCAGTTACTAATCATTTATCGCTTGTTATAAGGAATTAAGGTACTCCTTGTCCTTGGACTTCTTGCTCCTTTTCCTTGTTGCTTTCCTCCTATCTCCTGAAGGAATGTCAGTAACTCTGTAGCCTGCTGTTCATCAGTCCTCAGCTGAGAGCAGATGTGTGAACCATGCCTCACCCACCTTTACTAAAAAGTACTAGTATATTTTGATATGAAATTTGCCACTGTGGTCACCCAATCGCTAATCAACATGCACACTGAACAATAGTTTATCTAATCATGTTAAATGTCTTCTTCATTTGTTCCTTAAAAAATCCATTAACCAGCCTAAAACTCTAGGGTCTCTGTTTTGGGAAAATGTTCCTATGAGAATCCCTGTGGGAGAGAAAACCCACTGAAGCATCTAAAGAATCCTTGAGGAACCCTTGAGAGCACACAAGATGGCAGTTGGTTTTTGGTTCAACATTATCTTATAAATCAGGGTCCAAACATTTCAGAGCCATGGCAAATTATCAGAATTTCAATCCAACCTAAAAACTAAAATACATATAGTACATTTCTTCAGTCAAAATTCAGCCATTATTTTATTCATATAACACACATAGAAATCTATTCAATGGGAACCTATTAATGATTTATTAAGAGACGAGTACACACTACTGCATGGGTCAGTCTACTGATTAATCTAATCTGGTGGTGGTTCTGGCACATTTTCAGGTACATTTGCTGTAAGTCAAGAAAAAACAATATTTGACCTGGCTATTATGTCAAGCACTCAATTCCTGTAAATGATATTAGCAGCAGCCAATAAATGGCAAGGAATTTTCAGGAGTGTGTGCAGAGGAAAATCAAGCTGGCTGCCCAGAAGCACAGTCATGCAAGCCTGGGATACAGTCAGTGATGCTTAAACAGCCAGCAATCTCTTCTCTTGCAAAGTAATCAACACTAATTAGCAGATCCAGGACTGCTTTTATACATTTCCACCAAGAAAAGGTGTTTCCCTAAAACAATAGCTTTTAAACAGCATTTTAATAATGTTCAAAAAGAACTTTTTACACACACTCTTTACACACAAATATTCTTTTGAGCCTCTTGAGCCTTGAACAGAGGTGCACCAATCATCTTAGACTAAACAGCAGGATTTAAGTAATTCTAAACATGCTTCTATTTTATAGTGGAGCAATCCACTGACAGGGGAATTGTTATTCATTTACCAGACACCAGACACCATGCACCAGTTCAATCCAAGTCTGTGACTCACTACAGAAACACACCGCATTTTATAACTTATTTTTGATATTCTTAATGCTTTTAGTAGGTTTAGCAGATGAAAACTATTATTGTATATGTTAGTCTTTTTGCATGTCACCTGCATGTCAGGTCCAGTGTTTCTTCCATTGTCATTAAGGCTATGAAAGTAGAATTGTATATTTAGTATAAAATCTTTCAACCTCCATTCTTTTAAATAAATGAACACGATTTGTGTATCTGGAGTTTTGTATGACTTACCACACAATGCCGGAATTTAGACATCTCTGAGACATTGAGACTGAGATAAATAACTTGACACTGAGATAAAAAAACAAAAACTTCAACATACACTCACCAGGCATAACATTATCTAATGTCTAATATTGTGTTGGTCCCCCTTTTGCTGCCAAAACAGCCCTGACCCTTCATGCACTGTGCATTCTGACACCTTTCTATCAGAACCAGCATTAACTTAAGCAATTTGAGCAACAGTAGCTCATCTGTTGGATCGGAGAAATGAGCGGATCAATGAGACTTGGCCACCAATGTCCCTGTCGCTGGTTCACCACTGTTCCTTCATTGGACCACTTTTGATAGATACTGACCACTGCAGACTGGGAACACACCACAAGAGCTGCAGTTTTGGAGATGCTCTGATCCAGTCGTCTAGCCATCACAATTTGACCCTTTGTCAAACTCACTCAAATCCTTATGCTTGCCCATTTTTCCTGCTTCTAACACACTGAGTGCTAACTTTGAGGACAAAATGTTCACCTGCTGCCTAATATATCCCACCCACTAACAGGTGCCATGATGAGGAGATAATCAGTGTTATTCACTTCACCTGTCAGTGCTCATAATGTTATGGGTGATCGGTATATATTCATAACTAGAAATGTATATGTAATGTATAGAAATATACAGGTATACACACAGTTCCTACAGCATGCAAGTTGTTCTTTTTTAGAAAAAAGAAACAACGAAAATCACAAGTAATCAAGAAATGAAATGACAAGAAATTAAAACAAAAAGGAAGCTCGCTTAAGACCACTTATAGACTTGACCGGTGTGTATCTGTTGTGTGAGGGCACTGTCTTATTCCTTACAATGTCTGTTTGGGTGGGATGGGCACAGGCAGATGGGAAAAGTCATAGGTGTGGAAAGATAATGATGATACACAACAATGTGACCAAGTGATTTACTGACATCTGGGTTTCCCACAGTTTCTCTATTTCCCAGAGAATGGCTGAAATAAATCAGATCCAATTGAATCCAGATTGGAACGATTGTTTGGTTGAGTGGGAAAGATCATTATCATACTAACTGCTAACAGAGGGATGTGTTTGTATCTGTTGTAGACTAGAGTAAAGTAAAAAATGAGAGTATGGTATGTTCTATGGTTGGATTTACATTATTATGTTTGCTATATATAAGTGTGGAAAGAAATGACTCTGTTTACAGAATGTGAAAGTAATTATTAGGGGATCTGCAGAGCAGCTTTTCCTTGAAGGCATTAAACAAGCTTGTAGGCTTCTAGACATCTTTTCTAAAAGTCAGAAAGACAGCTGACTAACAGACTGGTACAACACATGAGCGTGGGCTACCCGATTACATTTCTGACCTAAATTCACTGATACTGCAGTATCACCATTTATGAAAAGCATCAGTCTGATTCCAGGCTACTGAAGGAATACAATGCAGACTGTATCAGTGAAAATGTTCTGTCTGATTCGGTATCCAGATTTAGTAGTAATATATATATATATTTAAGAAAAGGTTAATAGATATGATGCAATAACATTATCATTATCATGTGGCCTGAGGATTCTGGGGTTTTTTCTTGTGTTTGTAAATAGAAACAGTGTATGGCAGTGTTTGTGCTATGACTACTGCCAGCTTTGCTAGCATTTTAATGTACATTGTCTGCCCTCTGGTGGACTAAAAGAAACAGCAAGCTCATCAGACAGTGAGAGATACAATATCAGTGCTAAACTGTTTTGTTATCCAATTATATTTTACTGCAGTTATGAACTTTGCCATCTGTCCACCAAGCCTTAAAACCCATTGAACTTGAAGTATGGAGTCTTATTGAGTCTAGTCTAAATTGTTTGCAGTGTTCTACATCCACATGAACTGGTATATCTAATCATCCAAACAAAAAATGCCCAAACTGAGTTATGAGATAAAGCAACTAAAATAACATCATAATGTAACAATTCATTTTTTCACAATGAAACAAATCAGATATTCTGTAAATACAACCTTGTTATATTTATGTGGTGCAAACCCTCCTTCCATCCTTATTCTGAAATAGTTCACTACACTGACATGCCTAGTCTAGCAGGTAAGCGTTTGGGCTAGAGGCCCAAAACAACGTCTACACCCTGTGGTAGAAAGGCGGAAATTCATTCTAATTTAGTGCTTTATTGAACTGGTGCGGACCCAGAAGCCAAAGTGTCACTGGCACTCCATAAAACTATAAGCTGAATCAAGCTTGTTAGTCTAAAAGTGGCAGTTCAGTGGTTAGGGCACTGGGCTATACAGGAAGCTGAGTCTGAATCCTTGATCCACCATGTTGTTAATCTTGGCCCTTGTGCAACTATGCTGAAAATGATTGACCAGCTGATACCCACTAGTAATGCTTCATTGTAGAAGTTAATTGTAAGAAAATACAACAATAAGACAATTAGCAAATCTCAAATATTTATTAGTCAATTCATTGACATTGACATAAATAACATACACTATATTGCCAAAAGTTTTGGGACATCCCTCCGAATCATTGAATTCAGGTGTTATTTTTCAGGGGTTGGGCTTGACCCATTAGTTCCAGTGAAAGGAACTCTTAATACCAAGATATTTTGGACAATTTCATGCTGCCAACTTTGTAGGAACAGTTCCTTCCTGTTTCAACATGACTGCACACCAGTGCACAAAGCAAGGTCCATAAAGTCCTGACCTTAACCCGACAGAACATCTTTAGGATGAATTAGAGCAGAGACTGTGAGCCAGGCCAAAACTGGGACGTCTACCTTTACATGCACATGAATTTAATATGGAGTTGGCCTGCTCTTGGCAGCTATAACAGCTTCAACTCTTCTTGGAAGGCTTTCTAAAAGGTTTAGGAGTGAGCACATTTGTGAGGTCAGGCACTGATGTTGGACGAGAAGACCTAGCTTGCAGTCTCAGCTCTAATTCATCCCAAAGGTGTTCTACTGGGTTGAGGTCAGGACTCTGTGAAGTTCCTCCACAGCAAACTCACTCATCCATGTCTTTATGGACCTTGCTTTGTACACTGGTGTGCAGTCATGTTGGAACAGGAAGGGGTCATCCCCAAACTGTTCCCACAAAGTTGGGAGCATGAAATTGTCCAAAATGTCTTGGTATGCTGAAGTACTAAGAGTTCACTGGAACCAAGGGGCCAAGCCCAACCCATGAAAAACAACACCTGAATTCAATGATTTGGAGGGGTGTCATAAAACTTTCGCCAATATAGTGTACCATCTGGCAAAGATTGTCTAGAAGCTTGAGCAGCTCAGCCTCAGGTATCTGGTCAGTACAAGCTGAATATTTGAACAGGAAAGGCGCTTAAGCTTCAACTGATCAACTCATTTGTACTGTAAATAGCTTTGGATAAAAGCTTGTGTTGAACGAATACATGTGAAAACAGTCACACTGTATTGCTCGGTGAATATGAATATGCAAGGACACCTTCCACTGCCATAATTATTAATGCACAAAATTATTGCTATGCCTACACATACAACAACCCTGACAGCATCCAAAACGAAACCTTTCAATTTTTTAAATGTTAACCCCAAAAAACACACACACACACACACACACACACACACACACACACACACACACAAGCGCGCTTGCGCACACAGAGTAAGAATGCCCTGTATGTCTTTAAGAATGAGAGTGAAACCTGATGCCCACGCCAGAGAGCGCTTTGCCCTACAGTAACCTCCTCCATCTCTGCGCATCAGGCTTGCAACATCCTGCTTTAGCATGTCTCATTTCTGCTATGCTTAAATAACTTTCTTTTAGCGTGCATGATACTGATTAACGAGCACAAATCAACCGCAATGCTAAAATGAAGACACAGCTATGTTTGGTAAATGTTCTGGAGGACCGACAGTGTTGTTCTGAGTGAGCAGAGGCGCCGGTAGTGGACAGATTTTGTCAGCCCATATGATGTGTTCAACCGCCGAGCCCAAGTAGCTGACAATTACAGCATCGACGGAACTACACCAGCCAGGATAACATGGTGGATATTTGACAAGAGGTAAGAATGTCCGATCTAACTAAACAGCCTGCGCTTAATAATATTTTTTGTTTTGAGGGTTTTCTGGTCATTGCGACGAGAACTGGCCTAGGTTTACAAAACATGTTAGTACAACGACCATGTTTTCCCCTTCTAAAACATGCACTACATTCAAAACATAACCTATATAAAAATAAAAAAAAAAACACACAAAAACAAAGATGACGCTGATATAAATATGGATCTGTGTTAGCGTACTGCTATTACATATTGTTTAGCACGGTAGCAGCTTTTAGCCGTTATCTCGAATTTGTCCACATAAATACGTAAAGATACATAGCACATATAGCTATAGCGCTGCTAAGTAACTTCCACACTGAAACATATCAACGAGCTGAGACTTGGAGAAGCTTTATTAGAGCTCAGTGCTTTCTTCTTGGCTTGTCAGGTTTAGTCGCTAGTTATATATTAGTTCTATAGGAAGGAATTTAACGTGACAGGAAATATCATTAGTAGGTAATGGCAGCGTTCACAAGCGACTGAGCTATAGGGTTGTTGAGTGTTTTGAAGTCTCAGCACTAACGTTTGGGTTTAAACGTTGAGCTTTTAGCAGTTTCCTGTACAGTTCATGATAAGTGAATGAATAATCTGTGTAAGACACTTGTCTCGAAACAGATATACACATGGTGGAGAGGATATTAGTGCTCCTGTTGGTCTCAGTTCCTTTGTTATCTCCTCATACTCATTTACTTTTTTTTAATAACATGATCACACACCATACTCTGAAACATTTCCCTCTTGATTATTTGACGGTTTAGACATTAAAAGAGGTTCAAGCAGTTTAAACGTTAAAATGCATTCAAGCACTTCAGACATTCACATTGCTTTCTGTTCGCTCAATCTGAAAATGGTTATCATTTAACTGACTCAAGACCTTGAAGAATTGCAGGTATCGAAGTGATGGTGATATCTAAAGCAAACAGTCTGGCTTTGCTTTGCTTGTCCTCATAAGGAAATGGTATCATGGAATTTAATCTATGCACATTATTTCAAATGAGACCATTTTGCATGACTGGTTTCAAGTAACATTTGCTCTCCTGCAGGGTTGCTGTTTGTGCTTTACATATGTTGCTTTGTGACCTGTATAGGCATTTGTCCTTGACAACTGGCACTCATGTCACCATATGAGACAGAACTGCAAATACATAGCCATGAACGTGATGTATCGGTGTCAGACAGACAGCTATACGCATTTTTCTTAGAGGCCTACAACAGGGATGTAAATTTTCAGTGCACTTATGACTATCCTTCTTCTAATGTGCAAAAAGAAAATCATAAAAAATATTACTTCATACTTTATTTGCAAATCCAACCTTTATAGCTGGGGACTGGTTTGGTCAAGGGAACCCTGGGTGCTTGGGAACTGAACAAGCTGTGACGTACAGAGAGTGGGACACCATGTGGTTAAGTTCCTGTGTCACAAACAGCACGTAGGCGTATAGAGAAGACTGTGTATATGAAAGCATGTAGTAAGGTCAGTTGACACAGGCTAGGGCACTGGCTGTATGAAATGTCCTAGTGTGACACATAGATCATTTCCTGATTGCACTGGTACATGGTGTGTGCAGGTAGCAGATCTTCATCTCTCTCTTTAGTAACAACACTTGTATATAAGCTCTGAAATTATAGTTTATACACACACACTTTCTTTTTGTCCTTCTTTTTTGAATTATTTATTATTATTGTTTTTATTTGCTGTTTTATTTTTCTTTTATTGCTATAACTGTTACATATCTGTACAGTGTAACTGGGTATGATGAAAGGTGCTATTTTCAGTGTCTGATATGCAGCACAGGTGTGTGTACTATGCACATTAAAGCAGTTATAGCCTCGGGTGAAATTGATTTTGATTGAAAGAAGTAGTGCTGAACAGGTTTGTAAACTACTTGTGTCAAACATGCATTTAAATCCTGAACACGAATGTTTAAAGGAATAGATGCCTCCTTCATTCCTGGGGAGCTCTGTTATGTATTAGGCATAATCCCATACTTTTGACTGCGATAAAGACAACACAGAAAGCTGCTTCTGTTTAGCATGGTGTTAGATGATTAATCCAGTACAGGGGTTTTCCAGACGATCACTATGCTTGTTCCTTGAGCAGGTGCTCTAATGTATAAATAAACAATATAATACGAACAAGAGTGCTGCTGTTGCCAAAGTTCACTACAAAACATGACTGTGAGTGTGATATTTAAGGAAGTAAAATATTATTCATCGTATTAACGAAAATTAACAATGTTTTAACCATGGTTTTTTGGTGCATTGATTACTATTGGTGGTTAGCACGTTTGCCTCACACCTCCAGGGTTGGGGGTTCGATTCCCGCCTCCGCCATGTGTGTGTGGAGTTTGAATGTTCTCCCTGTGCCTCGGGGGTTCCTCCGGGTACTCCGGTTTCCTCCCCCGGTCCAAAGACATGCATTGTAGGTTGATTGGCATCTCTAAATTGTCCGTAGTGTGTGATTGCGTGAGTGAAATGAGAGTGTGTGTGTGTGCCCTGCAATGGGTTGGCACTCCGTCCAGGGTGTATCCTACCTTGATGCCCAATGACACCTGAGATAGGCACAGGCTCCCCGTGACCCGAGAGTAGATCGGATAAGCGGTAGACAATGAATGAATGAATGATTACTATTGGAAAAACCACGGTTTTACTCTAGTAACCATGTTTAACTATTGTAACTATTTTACTTCCATAGATATTATGCATTTATTCTAAAATGAAGAATGCAGTATTAAGTAACTGACATTTCAGACACGTTATTTCAAAATGTTTAGATGACACAGATGGATGTTGCATGTTGAAATGTTAACGCACTGACTGACTGTCAGCCCTGCAGAAGTGTAGCGAAAGTTTCACAGTAACAGAACATTGCTTGAATAGGGAATGTATGCAGTGAACACAGACAAGCAGTGAAATCTACCAGTGCTGTTATACTAAATATCAGCACTCTTTGAACTTTGCTTGTCCAGACAGTGTTAGTGCACCAAAACTAACTGTTGTTTAATGCAAAATGACACTTTCAATTAAATGTTTGCTATATTAGACGAATTGTGAAATTGACCTGCTTGTCTGTTCTTGCAGTAGATAGGCAAGCCTATTTGACAGTCTCACTGTGCTTATAGTAGGCAGTACTCCAGCTGTTGCCACAGCAGGCTGGCTGCTTGGCAGATACCTAACATGATTATAACATTGTACTGAAAGATTATAAAAATGCACCATGTAAGTAAAGAAGATTTCAGATAGTATTTTATACAGAGGCTTAAAAGTTGTAATGCTGGATTTCTGAAAATAAGTTGTCATGATTTGACATGTCGAGTTTTTCATGTGGCTGTGAGGTGATCATTAAATGAGTTTAAAGTGTCAAGTGAAACACAGCAGCTCCAAAGTAAATCACAAGTTTCTGAAAATAACAATTTGTCAATGCAAAAAATAACAGACACAGAAGATATCCCATTAACTTGAAATGTAAATTTGTCACCTTGGGGAAGTCTTCTCTACCTACCAGTTCTTTACTTGTTTATAGCAGTATTGACTTTAGCTCAATTTATATGGACAAATTAATTGGTTAAATCTATAACAATGACCGTACTAATCAATATTTGAGAAGGTAATATAAGTAATGTAACCAATATAAGCAGTTTTGCAAATTTTCCATTGGGATGAATAAAGTATCCGTCTGCCCGCCCGTCCGCCCATCTGTCTGTCTGTCTGTCTGTCTATGTTAGCCATTGTTGCTGTACTGAAATCTCGGTCCAGAGCCAACAGCCACTCTGGTCTGTAAGTGTAAAGGTGTGGTTAAAGTAGATTTTTCTGAGCTTTACATACTGTGACAGCGCAAACAAAAGACTTGCTTACGTGCTGGCGCCATGTTTGTTTCCCCACTTTGCACATCGATTGTGCCTGCAGTGGATTGAAATTCCATCTGGGGTATATTCCTGCCGAGCTCCCAGCGATGATCAGGGTAACGTGGTGTTAAGATGAATGAAAGACATAAACATCACCCCAGTGATAATTATGTGATGCATTTCTCAAAGGTAGTATGGATTTGTTAGAGACAAAAATGCTGATTTTGTTTTTGTGACATGCTAAACCTAATTCCTGGTTCCTAGCCGTATTTTTCCCCTTAACCAGTGTCTGAGGTGAAAGATACATCAGTGAATATTTACAGTTTCTCTTTTCAGGATAATTTCATTGTTACAATACCAATTTAGTTTATTGGCGAATCTGATTAAGACAGTCGGCCTCATTTATCAGTCTTATGGTGTGTTTTCATAAGCTGAACTGAACGACAGATTTCTGTGCGATTTCTAAAAGTTTTGATTTTCTGTCACCTGACAGCTTTTGGAACAGCAGCTATTGGGACTGTTACTACGTGGGCTCAGTCTCTTTAGCCGTATATTACTGTCATCATATTAATGTCTCTATTAATGCAGCACTGTTGCTGTGATCAGAATAAAATCAAAGGCAGGCTGAAGTTTTATTTTTATTAAGCTCTCTTGAGTATTCACTAAGGCTGCACACTGTGAGTGGCTGCACAAAAGCTATTCTTTGTCCTCTTGTGTAACTTCAGTACTTTTAACCTCAGATATGAATTTATGTTTAAAGAAAGTTGTGATTGGTGCCGTGACTCAGTACAGTATTCTGTCTGTCTTTAGCTTGGACCACATATATGCCCATACACATTTCATGCATGCTCTACATGCGCAGGTTTAAATATTTATTGCATTTAACACCAATGTTGCAACCAGCAGAATACAATGATTCTATGAAGAAATCATTACCGTTATTATAGAGTAGGTACACAGAGTATGTTTTTTTCTGTTAAACTTGAGCAATCCTGGGAAACGGCTGCATTAGTAATGTGAGATCAGACCAGTACATCTAATAATGAGTAATAAGTCTCTCACTGGATCAGGATCCTGTTTGAGATGAGAGAAACTGAATACTCTAAACACTGACATCTTTTTATTGTAAATAAAGACTAGTTCAGCAAATCTTTTAGCTGAATGGAAAAAAAAATAAATTAAAAATTGTAAACCCAAGTCATAAAACAAACAAGCTGTGTTTCACTGAACAGTGGAATTTTCATTTAATTGAGTCCAGCATATCTTATTTTTGGGAGTCTGTAGGCATGAAAGCAACTGCACAATTATTGGCACTCTTCAAGAAAATGGGGACGAACAGTCTACTTCAATTCCTTGCTTTATCCTGAACAGTTTTTGGGCTTATTCCGAGAAGACAGGACAAAAGTCCATTTCAGGGACACCTAGGAGCCTAGAAGTTTATTGTGGCCAGTTCACCTGCAGGCATGTATTTGGAAGGTGGGAGGAAATTACCTGGAGGAAACCAACATGAAAATGGAACACAGACTGCCTAAGAGCTATCTAAATTGGACAATTTAAATGGCAGAAACATGCTGATAGGTTTTTTTTTTTCTTTAACAACACAAGCAGTGTTTCGATTGTTCTCTACTTCTGCAGTCTGCAAGGTGTACATTCTTAGCATAGCTTTTCATACAGCTGCTTTTCCTACACCTCATGTGCATCTCTTGTGTGGATACCATAGCACTTGATCTGTTGTAAACTTACAGGATTCAAACATATCTTCAACTCGTTATGTTAGCAGGCTAGTTAGTAAGCAGGAAATATTGGTAGTCGTTTGGTAGCACCGTGGTCTCGAAAGTTAAGAGCTTTGTAACTGCAGGAACTGCATGCTTGTGTCAGACACGTAATTTCTTGGAATTGAACATGTTCCTGCTCCACCCGCGTCACTTTCCTGCCCACAGAATTTGTTTAAACGCTGCTTTCTTGACAGTACTTTTACCCACCCCCACAATGATGCTATCATTAGCAGGGATTACTAGAGGACGAGATTGGTCAAAGCTTTATTTTACAAAATATCAAAGAGCACATGCAATGAGTAATATTTGTATATGATAATAAATTAAGACACTCTAGAGATTTATTTGAACAAAAATGCTTTTATGTATAGTGGTGGTTTCAAAATGATTGGCACTAATAAATATTTAGTAAAGCCTTATAGAGAATAACAGCACTGCATCACATCCTGTAATGTCTAACAAGGTTGGACACACATATAGAAGGATCCTGGTCCATTCCTCCAGGTTTTTAATAACCTGGGATTGTTGCAAAACATTGATTGATAGATTGTTTCTTCTAATTTGTTGAATTAGATGTGTGCTTAAGGCCATTATCGTATTGAAACTATCTAAAGCAAACTCTTGTAAAACATTTCCTCTGTCTCATATAGTGTGAAGCTATAGTCTGATTATTACAGCCATGTGTATACAGGAATATAGTAGCCAGCTTAGATAAAGAGAGTACAGTTGCTTTCTATTTTAGGGTTGATCTGAATCTGAGAAGAGTTGTCTGAATGTTAAGATGAGTAATGTTCATATGTATTTCTTGCACATTTTTTTTTAGCTTGATGGCGTTCATAGATCATGGGCTATTTGTACTAGCACTTTTATTATTATTATTATTATTATTATTATTATTATTATTATTATTATTATTATTATTATTATTAAAGCTGTAAAGCGTCTCTGTAAATTGCTCTGGATTAGGATTTCTGCTGAATGTTGAAAAGCACAAGGTGATTCTCAGTAGCATGTGTTGCATGTGTGTGTCAATAAGATGCAGTTTCAGAACCAACTAGTTATTCATATCCATCTGTATTTTTCAAAATATCACCACATCACTGGTTGCTACTGTGAACAGCTTCTCAAAAGTCTGAACAGAAAACTGCATTCGAGTTTGCCAAGTCTTTTTGTTGTTTCATTTTTGGCTAATTTTTGTGAGGATCACTATTCTCTGCCTCAGTGCGGATGAACTAATTGACAACTCGATGCCCCTCAGTGAAGGGCACAAACAGAGCAGTCAAGTAGTTTATGACTGCAAAATCATCCATTCACTGACAGCCACGCTGTGTCAGAACTTGTTTTGCTGTGCTCCTGGACTACATATAGATCCCAGGGTTGGGGTTGGAGCCCCAGGACTCTCCAGTATATCCTGTGACATGCTTGACACTAATCCATGACAGGCATCTGAATGGCGTTTTAAATAAAGTAAGGCATGATAGTTTGTCAGAGTGTTTGTAGCCTACAGTACACTGAACTCCACTGGTGTCCATGTGTACAATATGTGTGTAAATCTCTGAAACCTCAGTCTCAACGGCACAAAGGTTGTACAATTCAAAGGTTGTTTGCTTTCTTCATCTGCATCAGGTGTGTGCGCAAAGAGTCATCAATGTAGGCAGAACTGAGGCACAGGTACTCTTGCTCTTTGATTTATTTTAAACAACTTTTTAAGCGATCTGTCTCTGCACTCCTCCATCTCTCAGGTGGCCATGGACGCCTTCAGCCAGCTGATCTTGCTCATTGCCACAGTCAGCTTTTTCACCTTCCAGTGGCTCTTCCACAGCTTGAGTCCCTGGTTGTCATGCAGGATCAGCCCAGGCTTCATGAAACTCAGCCACAAGCAGCAAATTGAGTGGAACTCGAGGTAACACACATACCACACACCTTCCAGTGTGTCCACCATGCAAACATGCTAATGACCTACTGCTTGTCTTCTCTGTATACCTGTTAATGGCTAACCAGGAGACTTGCAGAAATTTCTGGGAAACAAACACATGACAGGATAAATCTGGATGAGTAGAGGGCACGCAAATATGGCCACCTACACAGTAGTGTAATCTGAGTAATGAAGACTATGAAGCATGTATTTTTTTAAACATTCTTTTCAAGCCAAACTTGGCTCTTGTTTCTTGTGTTTCAATTGCTGTAAGAGTGAAAATTGTGATTTAATTAACTTCTGATTAAATATTAATTTAAATTGATTCAAATATGATATTTATGGTTGTTTTAAGGTGATATGATGTGGTGCAATAAAGAATGTTAGTGTTGTGCAAGTAAGTTTGTTAGCTTTGGGTAGTGGGAGGACCTGTGCCAAGTTGTTGTGTTGCTGTGGCGACCCCGAACAGGGAGCAGCCGAAAGCAACTTATACCTTCACGTAATCATGTGATTTGCAGGTGCAAGCTCATAATGATATGGATACAATGTGAGCATGTACGTAAGATCATAATCAGGAAGAGTGTTTTTTATAAAGTTTTTTATTTTACCAAATATCAGGGCCCAAAAACGTGTCATGAATGTGACACTATGTATTTATAATGCCTGTGCAATTCAGGTGTGTTTTTGCTTCTATGCTGTATGTCTCCTTGTTTTCCTAGGACAGTGTCCACATTCCATGCCATAGTGGTCGGGCTCTTTTGCCTCTACATCCTTTTTTTCGATGAAGCCACCAATAAGGACCCTGTGTGGTAAGAGAACTGTCATACTGCATGTAGACAATTATGTGGCAATGCTGCATTGTAGGAATGAACACAGCTGGAGCCGGCTCTCAGACATTCTCCTCGACACAGGGGCACAGCAGAGACTTATTTACTCTGTCTTTAACCCTATAGGGGAGATCCAACACTGGTGAAGATAAACGTGGGAATAACGACAGGCTACCTCATATCTGGTGAGAGTTCAATCCTGCAGTCACATTACATGCAGAGGGATTTCTGGGATATTAAAAAAAAAAGTCTAAAAGCATGTGAAACATGTATGTAACACAGTATGAGTTGTTACTCAGGTTCAGAGTTTCCCCAAGTTCTATTTTAAAATTATGTTGACCATCTTTGTAAATGTACATGTTTATGAGGCAATAACCCATTGCTCTTACGAAAGTATTGGAACAGCAAAAACCACTTCTTTACGTTTTGGTTTCAGATTAAATTTTCAGTTTTCATATGCTAAAGTTTACATGTTCTAGGTGTGTTAAAGAATGTAGATTGTGGCACCTCTAATGGCAGGCATCTTTAGGTGAGCAAAAATATCAGAACAAATAATACAATATATAACAACACTTATATTTGGTTGTGTATCCCAGGTTGCAGTAAGTGCATTAAGATGAGGACCCACTGACAAACAAATCAGAATGTTTAGGGGGGTTTCAGGAGTTGAAATGCTGCTAAATTTGGTTAAGGTCTGTTGACTTTGGCTGTTTAAAACCTTCCACAATGTGTTGTCTTGCTGCATGATGAAGTTCCTCCCAAATAGATCAAATGTGTTTCTGTACATTGACTGCGTTTCTGTAGACTTATGATTTGAATTTGCTGTAAGCATTGTGAGTTACATCATCACAAATGATTAGCGATCCCATTCCTGAAACAGCCACACAAGCCCAAACCATGACACTACATACACCGTGCTTGTTTTGGATTATGAGCAGTGTGGAGCTTTCTCTATACTTTGGTCTTTCCATTACTTTGGTAGAGGTTAATCTTGGTTCCAGAACTTTTGTGGCTCGTGTCTGAATTTCTTTGTGAATTCCAGGCTGGCCTTCTGATTCTTACTGCTGATGAGAGGTTTGCATCCTGTAGTATGGCCTCTATATTTCTGTGCTTAAAGTCTTCAAAGAGTGGTTTGTGATTCCTTCACCCCTGCCCTGGGGAGGTTGTTGGTGATGTCTCAGACTGTTGTATTTGGGTTTTTCTCTACAGCTCTCACAATGATTCTGTCATTAACTGCCGTTGTTTTCCTTGGCTGACCTGCTCAATGTCTTGTTGTTAGTACACCCACGGTTTCTTTCTTTTTCTGGACATTCCATTTTTATATTGGCTATGCTCAATGCTTGTACAGTGGCTTTGACTGTCCCTTTTTCATCACCTCTAGAATGGCTTGATTTGTTCATCCATAGACCGCTCATTGGTCTTCATGTTGGTTTATCCTTTTAACTATAAATGCAGACATCACATGTGAAACCCAGGGCTCCAATCAAGATTAGACATTCAGAGCAATTAATCATTAAAGCAGTCAATCTCCAGAGTACGCCTGGGCAACAAGAAACACCTGTTAGTAACATGTTCCAGTATTTTTGGTCACTTGAAAAATGTGTGGGCTCAAACCAGATGTACTATATACAAGTTGTTTAACACATCTAGATGCAACTAATAGAAAATGAACGCTGAAGCGCTGATCATTTGTCTGATATTTCTATTCTATTATGTTTTGACCCTAATCCCAGTTGTCTTCACTGTGTAGCAAAAGAAAAACAATGGGCCGTGCTGTACCAGTACTTTTGGAGGGGATTGTATTCTTTAGAAATAACTTTGAAATACAATGACATCTTTTCACTAAATCTGCTCAAATCATGTTTAAATCATATATCTGTGACCTTTAGTAGATTTCTATTTGGAAATTTTCCACATTTGGAATTAATTACAGGACCATGTTAAATATAATTGTGAGTTCATAGGAGTATTTTTAAAGTGGATTGTATCAGAGTGCTCTGATTTGACTAAACTGCTAAGTGCACTTCTCATAATGTCATCAAGATGTCAGTCACCAAATAATCTCAATTTGTTTCTGCAAGAAGGTGAAGTACTTCCATAAAATGATGTGAGTGCAGTATTTGTAGTACAGGACCCTGCTGTAAATGAGCCTCTGCTCTCAGCTGGATTTCTTCTGAGATTTCAAGTTTTAAAAAGTCTAGGCCAAGAAGTCTGTTTGCAGTTCACATAGTTTCCTTTTCTTTTGTCTTTTTCAGATCTGCTGCTCATATTTTACTATTGGAGGGCGATAGGGGACAAGTTTTTTGTAGTTCACCACCTGGCCGCATTGTATGCTTACTACTTTGTACTGGTGAGTTCCCTATTGTCCAAGAGCAGAATGTGCAGGCAAGATGGGAAAGAGATGGCCAAGGGTGAACAGTTGTGACGCCTGAGGGGTGTGAAGTGGCTGCTAAAACCTCACTGTTCTCTACTAACACATCCAGGCTTGATCAGATGCAGTGTGTAAGGCTAACATTTTTCACTACATCACAACACAATGATAATGATGAGAGATGCATGTTGTTTTTTTATTATTATTTATTCTCTCAAATGAAGTCTTAGAAAATGCAGTTCCTCTTCATCGTCTATATACCCTAATTACTCATGTCAGTTGCTTAAGTTGATTGTAGTGATGAGGTGACACCATGACAACATTTTGGTTAACTCTTTCACTTTGTAAATGCAAGTTATGTACAATTTAAGATTGTGTACCTGCTCCAAACCACCATGTCAATGGAAAAAGGACCAACAATGAACAGTTTAGAAAAAGAAATGTTAGGCTGTTTCTAGTAAGTACTGTAAACTGTGCTTACTGTTGAAGTCACATTAACAGTGTGATTCTGATTGTAACACACAGCTTGAAGATGAAACATTCTCGGACTCTTCACAGACCTGTTGGCTCTTAATATGAGCACAAAGCCGATATATTTATTTATTTTTGTTTACATTAGATGAACCACTCAAAAAGGCAGATACTGCTGTTCATCTTTGGCTCTATTAATATGTATCCCTCTAGGTTGCCAGGTTCTCTAGTTGACTATGGCTTTGATGATGATGATGATGATGATGATGATGATGATGGTACTTTTTGCATGGAATGCTCAGTGACTTAAATTGTGGAATTCGTCCCACGTATCCTTGCCCTCCCTCCACCATGCTTTTCTCTTGCATTGGCTGGGTGCATGCAGTAACCAGCTCACACACTGCTGCTGCTGCTGCTGCCTCTGGTGGGGGGTTTGCTCAATGCATGCTCAACCTCCTTGCCTTTATACAAGAGAACTTTCTCCTTATTCTGCATTTCTCAGGCCCTCTTTGGAGTGCTCTCTCTCTCTTTCATGCATACAGTTTCTCTTCCAAAACCTAACAGCCACAAAATGGCAATCAGGGCTTATGATGGAGCAGAACTAATATGAGCTGACATTGTTTTATTTTTTTAATGGATTTGATTCAAGGAGAGATCTGTTTCTTCTTTCTTGTTCTCCTTTGGAGAGAACGGACCATCAAGTACTACATGCACCGCTTGTTCTCTTAAATTTTTTTGGCGTTTCACCAAAGAATTCAATTCTAAGAGAAAACCATATGACTGTGGCTGAGAGCTGACTTGATATTACAGAACTGTCAGGCCACCCGAACAAAAATATCGAGCAACTATTGAATTTTGTTCTGACCCACAATACACAGCATGACAGGAAGTGCTTAGTTTAGCAAAAACACATCTGACTCCAAACTAGGTTTTGAGAGTGCTCAAATTTTGCTCTTTATTAGTCATTTCTTTGGCTGATTTTTCTAAAATAGTCTAGTGTAAATATTAGGAGGTAAAACAGTCTGATCTTTAATAACCTCCAAAAGAAATCCATATCATCTCCAGAAACATTAATGGAATGATGTTGTAGGGCCATACTGTTACTGGACACTTTCATAACTGCTAAATTAAGTCCAATATCCAAATGATATACATGTATATAAGATTAGAATAGATTCATCGTGACGCTTGGAGTCTCTAAGCATTGTTTTATTCCTGTTTGTTGTTTGAAAAGTCATAAGCATTATTTGTTGCTGTTTCCTGTGTTATTTAATGGTTTGTCAGTTTTACGAATACATTTCAAACTGTCATCTGCTGGATATTAAGAATGTCAGATGACAGCATATAGTTCGTACATAGGATGTAGTACACACTTGGTTGTTTTAATCAGCATTTATAAGTTTAAACTGAAAGACCTGTGCATATGGTCTATAAAAGGCTGATGCACAAAAAGTATTTAGCGTTAAATGTTTATTTATTTATTTTTATCTGTAGTGCATGTTGGACAAAACTTTATTGTTGGTGTTGCAGCTTTTCTGTTGTTTTTGCTTTCAAACTGCACCTTTTTTTCCAAAGACCCTGTCCTGTTTGTCTGTGTCTTCACCTAACATGACGTCTTGGATAATGCAGTCCCACTTTTACTGACCACCAAACATGCAAAAAATACCAGAGCAAACTTAGTGCTTTGTTAATAAAAGGTACAGGGCTTGGCTGATCTAGATCTAGACTCCTTCCTGTCTTGTCTGCCGTTGTGCTGTTGTGGAACACTGCGCAGCTATGAAGCCCAGTTACAGTATGGACTTACCAGTGCCTAGGGGTACTAGCATGCACATGCTGGCGTTTTCCTTTTTTATGTTCTTTGTCCACTGTTGAGTAAGTATTCTAAACACTGAAATTCATTTCATTCCCCAAGGTAAGTGTGCTATTTATGTTTGCTAGTATTGAACTAGGAATAAACGAGGGAACATGCACACATACAGCTACGCCGATGGCCACCACTTACTGAGAAGATATACAGAAGAGGAGCATCCATTCGAACCCTTTAATGAAGAAATACAGTGGGGCAAAAAAGTATTTAGTCAGCCACCAATTGTGCAAGTTCTCCCACTTAAAAAGATGAGAGAGGCCTGTAATTTTCATCATAGGTACACTTCAACTATGAGAGACAGAATGAGGGAAAAAAAATCCAGAAAATCACATTGTCTGATTTTTAAAGAATTTATTTGCAAGTTATGGTGGAAAATAAGTATTTGGTCAATAACAAAAGTTCATCTCAATACTTTGTTATATACCCTTTGTTGGCAATGACAGAGGTCAAACGTTTTCTGTAAGTCGCCACAAGGTTTTTACACACTGTTGCTGGTAGTTTGGCCCATTCCTCCATGCAGATCTCCTCTAGAGCAGTGATGTTTTGGGGCTGTCGCCGGGCAACACGGATTTTCAACTCCCTCCAAAGATTTTCTATGGGGTTGAGATCTGGAGACTGGCTAGGCCACTCCAGGACCTTGAAATGCTTCTTATGAAGTCACTCTTTCGTTGCACGGGCGGTGTGTTTGGGATCATTGTCATGTTGAAAGACACAGCCACATTTCATCTTCAATGCCCTTGCTGATGGAAGGAGGTTTTTACTCAAAATCTCATGATACATGGCCCCATTCATTCTTTCCTTTACACGGATCAGTTGTCCTGGTCCCTTTGCAGAAAAACAGCCCCAAAGCATGATGTTTCTACCCCCATGCTTCACAGTAGGTATGGTGTTCTTTGGATGCAACTCAGCATTCTTTCTCCTCCAAACACGACAAGTTGAGTTTTTACCAAAAAGTTCTATTTTGGTTTCATCTGACCATATGACATTCTCCCAAGCCTCTTCTGGATCATCCAAATGCTCTCTAGCAAACTTCAGACGGGCCCGGACATGTACTGGCTTAAGCAGGGGGACACGTCTGGCACTGCAGGATTTGAGTCCCTGGTGGCGTAGTGTGTTACTGATGGTAGCCTTTGTTACTTTGGTCCCAGCTCTCTGCAGGTCATTCACTAGGTCCCCCCGTGTGGTTCTGGGATTTTTGCTCACCGTTCTTGTGATCATTTTGACCCCACGGGGTGAGATCTTGCGTGGAGCCCCAGATCGAGGGAGATTTATCAGTGGTCTTGTATGTTTTCCATTTTCTAATAATTGCTCCCACAGTTGATTTCTTCACACCAAGCTGCTTACCTATTGCAGATTCAGTCTTCCCAGCCTGGTGCAGGTCTACAATTTTGTTTCTGGTGTCCTTTGACAGCTCTTTGGTCTTGGCCATAGTGGAGTTTGGAGTCTGACTGTTTGAGGTTGTGGACGAGTTCAAACAGGTGCCATTAATACAGGTAACGAGTGGAGGACAGAGGAGCCTCTTAAAGAAGAAGTTACAGGTCTGTGAGAGCCAGAAATCTTGCTTTTTTGTAGATGACCAAATACTTATTTTCCACCATAACTTGCAAATAAATTCTTTAAAAATCAGACAATGTGATTTTCTGGATTTTTTTTTTCTCATTCTGTCTCTCATAGTTGAAGTGTACCTATGATGAAAATTACAGGCCTCTCTCATCTTTTTAAGTGGGAGAACTTGCACAATTGGTGGCTGACTAAATACTTTTTTGCCCCACTGTATGTAATGTTTTGAGCCTTGCACTTTCAGGTTTAAAGGAATTCACAGAGCTAATGTAATGTTAAAACTGAGTCTTTAATGAGAAGCATTGAGAAGGCTTTACCTGAGGTAGAGTGATGGAGTGTGCTTATATTTAACACTGGTTGCTGCTTTGACTCTGCCTTCATAAGTATTTGCTGTATGTGCTAACAATGATAAAAGCTCTGCTCTCCATCACATTGTGTTCTGTTATTTGTCATAAAATGAAATATAGCTGAATATTAACTGAGCTTTTTTAAGCTTCGATCACCGCTTTATCTTTTTTATTTTATTATCTAGACTTCCCTGCAAAGCAGTAGCTTGTTAACTGTGTGTGCAAGGTGTAAAATTCTTTTCATATGAACACAGAAAAATAGACTAAGCCAAAAATAGAAGGAACTCCTAGAAAAAAGTAGCTCCTGGAGATTTTAATTTCATTTTGATCTGAACAAAAAGTTCCACAACTAATGAGCTAAGTTGAAGTTTAAACAGCATTGTTCAGGTTGAGTGTCGTTCACTCTTAAACCTTCCACATCTGTGCCTATAGAAGACTTCTCCAATGCAGCATCACACTATTTAAGCTAAGAATTTCTCCCTAATACCTATTTGCTAATCTGATCAGAGGGACTGTTTTTGAAGGGTTTAGACAAGCGCTCATAAAATAAGAGTAAGGGTGATATTGAACCTGTTGCTACAGATGACACCATGCTTTAGAAATGAATAAAAGGGTTATTTCCAGTAGCAGTATACTTTCATTACATTTATATAGCTTTACTTAACAAGTAATGTAAAAGTATTGTTTATCAAAACTCAGAAGACTGAAACATTCCATCGTGCATATATCACAATACACGATATATCAAACTGGTTTTTATTCGTTCTTGTGCTATCAAGACAATCCGGTTGCCTGTTTATTCTATTATTTTGTCTGTCATTGTCTTTTTCTTCTCCAATGTGTTGTTCCAGGGTCAAGGAATGTTGCCTTATTTTGCTAACTTCCGTCTGCTTGCAGAGTTTTCCACTCCGTGTGTGAACCAGCGGTAGGTGCTTCAATACTTTCTGTTCACTTACCTCTGTGAGGAACATGTGAGCTACAAACTGCATTATGAATTAAACCAGCTGTGCATAATGCACATAAAGCAAGCATATGAATTGTACTATGAGTAAAAGTCCAGTTAATTATAAGTTCTTGTAATGTGGGTGTGCTTGCCTGTGTTTTGCAGCTGGTTCTTTGAAGTGTTAGGTTACCCTAAATGCTCCAGACTCAACATTGCCAACGGTGTGCTGATGGCGGCTGTGTTTTTCATGGTGCGCATCGCCGTCATGCCTGTTTACTACAGTCGTATGTACTATGTATATGGCACGGAGGCCTTCTATCGCGTGTCGTTCGGTGGCCGCAGTGCCTGGATCTTTTCCAGCATCTGTTTGGACATCATGAACATCATGTGGATGCATAAGATTGCTTGCGGCTGCTATAAGGTTCTGCGCTCCAGCCAGCATGTGAAGTCCAAGGCCCAAGAAAATGGAAAAATGAACTAAGCATGGAAGAAAGCTCATTCTCCTCAATGGGGGAATTCGAGGAAGACCTTTTAGTGCACCCTGTTGTTTTAGAAGTGGCAGATTGTGAGTCAGCCAGCAGCAGCTGCGTAGTTCGACTGATGTACTTGCTTTTGAAGCTGGTCATGTGGAGAAACCACCCCAAAGCAATACAGTACACGATCAATGTTTTCAGTGATGCTTGTGCTACAAGCTCGTGTCGGATTAAGATGGCTGCTGACGTCCCTCTTTCCACCTGCTTCAGTGGTTTAGGCCCAACGTACGACAAAAGTTCAGCTCTGGAATTTTCTATTTCCATTATGTTTGAGCTGTTTAAATTTTATTGCCTGAAACATTCCACTTTACACTTTCTAGGACAAAATGTGCCACATCCTTCTGATTTACTCATCAAAGTCACTGCCACCTATAAACTCGAACAGCCACCGTGTTTACTCTGAAGTTATACTTCATACATTAACTGTGAAGGATCTCACGCTCTCACCTTCACTGCATAACACCAAGACTCGCTCCCCATCACAGACCACGTGATGAGATCTTTACGCCAAGGATGACGGGAAGGTTGACTTTGAATGTGCACAGACTTTTTTACATTTACATAAAGATTTTATACCGATATTCTTGTGATGGAGAAGAGTAGTGCACTTTCTTTGTGTGATGGTGGACACATACTTCTGTCTTTGCTTTTTGGAAATTGATAATTGTGCTGGACTCGACATCTTCACCTAGATTTGGTTTGGAGGATGATGAATTCATAACATAGTTTCTCACCCTGCTCTGCCATTACTGCGAGAGAGTTTTGATTTTTAAAGTGAAATGGTTTACACACGCACACTTACACATACACTTGAAATTCTCCACACCACAGCTTCATTTGTACAGGGGATACTATAAGTGCATGCTGCAGTGTGGATCTCTGAATGTTTTTGCATCGTTGATGATAGGAATATTAATGGACATGCACAAGTACTTATTTTAGTTTGATGTACAGTGACAATAGAATATAAACAGTCTAATATTTTGTAAAAGGCTTTGGTCATGGACATGACCCTATGGCTGATGTTCCTTATATGCGCTCACTAAAGCAAAGGATGTTCAACAGACTTTTTTTCTGCATCATGCCTTATTTATTTGAACCAGAACTGAATCAGCATGTACATGTATATTTATTCTTTTAAAAGGAATTGTATTATGTATGGAGAAAAGGTTTTTGTGATGTATCTTAACAGATATATACTGAATAACAGCGGCAACACAGACATATTTAAATCAGCTTGAGATGCATCATGTTACTTTGTACGGAATTTTAGTGTAGATTATTCACACAGTCTTGAATCTGATTTGAGAAATCACCTACAATGATATTACTGGATGCCACACATTATTTTATATTCTGAAATTTTAAAGTATTTATGTGGGTATGTGTGCAAGATGACATGAGATATAGAGGAATTATTTGCTCTTTTAAATTGACAGATGTTCTATTTTCTATCGAATAAATGACTTGAATCTTTGCTCTACCTTATGGTGAATAATATTCAGTGCAGATTCATTTCTTTTCTGTACAAGATGAGGCCAGTCATAATCGTTTTGCATTCACTTGTTTTAATCACTTGTTCTAGCTGCCTTCTTTATTTTAACTTTTTTTTTTCTTGCTTATTTTCGATACCTTCCGATGCCATTACATGTTTTGCTTTGGATTGAGCTCGCATGTCTTTCCTTTACTTTTTGTCATATTCTTGCCTTAGGTCTAATGGATGAAAGATGAAATGAAAGTTTGCGGGGTTTTTTTTTTTATTTGTACTGTTTAGTGTGGATTCAGGTACACCAGCATAAGATGCGTCTTAAATATGGTTTTAAATCTTTGCCCAGTTTCCATGTTTCAGGTTTCTTCCAAACTTTTTCTTTGTTCTGAATAAAATAAAAATGTTTTTTTCATACTAGATGTATATACATTCAATTTATGTAATACAGTAATGTAATGCATAAATTCATTTCTGTACACCTTCAGTATGAGAGCTACACCTGACAGTGATGGCTGTAAACTCAGTGAATAGCTAGTGTCATTTGCTTTTTCCCACAATGGGAATGTTGATTTAATATTAATTAGTAATTATATACATTAATCTAAACTCATTTGGCTCTTAAGTAACTTGATTGAAGAAAACCCTGCACACTTTGTCTACACTGCTTTTGCGTTTGTGTGAAGCTACACAGAGCAAGCAGCCTCACTGTGTTTGATACTCTATGTCTGGATGCCTGTGTGTGATTTTTAAGCTGTACGAAGCAGGACCAAGAATGTTACTTAGCTCTCACTGATTTTTAAATCTTGTCTATCTGACCTATTGACCCTGTTTGCTGAATAAAGCAATATGTTCATCTGGATTAGTGTAATTTAGCCTCCCATGATGGTCAGTGTTAGCGGCACCTTCACCGATTGTACTTTGTATCAAACACATCAGTTCCATTAAAGCAATAATTCATGGAAATATCTAATTTGAACAATGTTCTATTAATCATCTTTTCTATCGCAAAGGCAAACATTGCTTATATTTCTGTTAACAGTGTTTATGTTTACATTTATGGCATTTATTTGTTTTATTTAACATTTTATCTCTTTTTTTTTTTTTTTTTTTTTTTAAATATACAACTGAGCAGTTAAGGGTTAAGGGGCACAGTAGTGCCTGCTGGTACTGGGATTTAAACTCACAACCTTCTGACCAGTAGTCACCACTGAGCTACCACTGACCCCTCAGCTCTCTATGTAAAATATATTTCATTTACTACTCCGGGAGAGTCATTACATTCATTTAATTCATTTATTTCATGCTCAGAGAGAGAGAGAGAGAGAGAGAGAGAGAGAGAACGAGCACCCATATTCTTCCTGGGATCGGCTCCACTCAGACCCTGACTTGGATGAAAGTGTTAGTGTTGATGAGTGAACAGAAGTCATTCTTTGTCAGTGGGCCTCAGTCTGGAACCTGCAGAAACAGATTAACATGAAGAAAGCAGTATTTGTTAGGCACTGTCTGACTTGCAATTTGCATAGAGGGAAGATAGAATGAAGTAATGGAGCAATCAGCCCAAATGAGGCTCCAGAAGAGCTCAGCAGATGCTGGCATTATATGGAAAGTATTACCACAGTTGCAAAAGCTTGTAGAACAGAGACAATATCCCAGTTTGTGTGTTTACTCACAAAGCACTTTATTACCATCACTGCACTAATACAGGGTAGAGCTTCCTTTGCTCTCAAAACTGCTTCAGATCTTCCAAGCATGGATTTCAATAGATGCTGGAAACATTCTGAAAGATTCTGGTGCTAACTTTGAGGTTCATGTTTATATGATTGCATGACACAATTCCTGCAGCTTTTTCAGGTGAACTTTGAGCAGCAGACATGTGAAGAGCATGACCTTTTGCATCAGAATATTTACTGTAATTCACTGGATTTAACTGGTTGTGAAATGCACTTTATTATAAATTTATTTAACTAAATCAGATTTTTGTAACTGATTACAGAATGATGAATTATTTTGGACACATGATAAAAGCAGAGTCTTGCTAGTAGACTCAGATTTTTTTGTTTTGTTTTGTTTTTTTTGGGTTTTTTTTTTTACCCCTATTAAAGCACATTTTAGCAGTAGATGCATTAAACGGCACTTTTCTAGGCCACTAGATAGTGCAAGGGAGCTGTTATGAATATTTAGGAACTGCAGGCATCTGTACTTATTTCTAAAGAGTAATGATCACAGTTGTCACACTGGTCATGTAGCTGTGTCCCATTTTAGCAACTGGAAGTTGAGGAGCAGGTGTTAAAGGCAGGGGACATGTGGTAAAGGAGGTTACAGAGGATAGGGAAGTTGGGATGGAGTGGTGGCAAAGAGGTTATTGATTGGAGAAGTACAGGAAGAACTGAGAGAGGAAGGAAAGGTAGCTGGGAAGGCTGAAACCTGACCAGGAGACAGGAGGAGCGGAAGTTCATCTTCTCCGATTTTTTCTTTTTTTCACTTAGCCATTACAATAAGCATGAGCAAAAATCTAAATCTTGAACCGACTCATTCATTAGGCTTAAAATCACACAAAAAAGTGCCAGCAATGTATTTGAAATCCAAAATATTGCCAAAAGTATGTGGACACCTGACCATCACATTTGAAGCACACAATTTGTCTATTACGTCTTCTACAAATTCTCAGGATAGGATTTACACTGTAAACTGTTTGTTCTAATGTGCACTTCCTCAACACAAGGGGTGGTGCTTACACACCTACTACATACTTCCATGTGAGACCATTACATCACAGTCACTTGGTAACTCTATGACTATGCATTTTTGTTATAAAATACTATCATGAACAGCTGTCTGTCCCTTTCTTCTTCTTGCCCTGTACACTTAGGTGTTTTTAATTATTTTTAAGCTTGTGACTACAGTCAGAGCTACAGATAACCTAAAAAGCAAACTAATTTTTCAGGCATATACGGATAGAAGAGGGTTGTAGTTTTTCTACAACTTCGCTGGTGCAAGGCATGGCCAAACCACATAATACAGCCACCGAGTTTATTTTTTGTTTAGTAATTAGCGCTTCCTTTGATTTCACCACATCACAGCTTTTAGCTGAGTTTTATGTAAAAACAAAAATGAGTAGTGAAGCTATATTGGTTTGTATGAACTCATTTGTTTGATGCTGAAAAAAAAAAGATGTTCAAAAAAACCAAAATAAAAAAGAAATATATTGTAGTCGTATAAAACTAGAAATTGACCATGGCATGATTATTGTTGCATATTGATCAGTTCACTTTAGCGGAATAACAGAAACTAGACTCTATTTACTAGTGTGTTAGTACTTAGTAATCACTTTAATTAAATTAACCAGTATGACTTTACTGCTTCAAAAAGTCATTCTCTATCCTTGTTATCCTTGATCATCACCAAATACTGAAATTTAGAAAGGTACAAGGCCATTCTCAAACACATTGCTATTTATGTTTATGTTGCTATTTTACAATCTCATGGCAAGCTCATGGAACTGTGAAGAACCTACCAGGACGTGATAGTAAGAGGTGACCAAAGAAGCTGACAAAAGCTAGGGCAAACTGTTAAACAACATATTATATTACATCCAAATAGCTTAAATATGACCTGGAGAGATCTGATGTGATGGTTTCAACTCATAGCATATGCTTTACACTAAACCAATGACGACTTCATGGATGAATACCAAGGAGGAACCTGCTGTTGAAAGACATATCGTTGCCTAAACATACCTAGAAATACCACAATTCATCTGGAAAAACTGTTCTATGGACTCAGGGCCGGCCCAAGCCTTCAGGGGTCCCTAAGCCGAATTTTATTTGGGGGCCCCTCTGTGCCACCAATATGACTAATTATTGTCAATCCTTGATTATTCTCTCACTATAAATCTAATCTATTATTATTATTATTATTATTATTATTATTAATTATTGTTATTATTATTATTATTATTATTATTTAATATTGCATTTTGTATAATAACCATTGTCCATCTTGATGTACTCTTGGGGGCCCCCTGGTGGCCACGGGGCCCTAAGCAGCCGCTTGGTTCGCTTATGCCTTGGGCCGGCTCTGTATGGACTGATGAAAGTAAAATGCAGTTCGTTAGAAATATCAAGTGATTTGTTTATAAACAGTAAAATGAAGCTTATAGGGAAAAGAGCACCGTACCTACAGTTACATATGGTGGCGGTTCCTTAATGTTGCAGGGCTGCATTGGTTGGCCTTGGAAGCCCTGAAAATATTGAAGGAAGGGGTAGCTTTTGGACACAGTGTCTATTCTACATTTACACCACACGGTGTCGCTGTAGGACTATAACATAAACAACCACCACGTAACGAATACAAACCCAGACGAGTGGCGAAGGAAATACTCGTGGCTGTTGTGTTTATTTCAAGTTCACTTCAATTCATTTTATTTGTATAGCGCTTTTAACAATGGACAAAGCAGCTTTACAGAAGTAAAGAAGTAAAGCTTTACAGAAGTATAGAAACATTTATCCTTAATGGGCAAGCCTGAGGTGGCGGTGGCAAGGAAAGACTCCCTGAGATGACCTGATGAAGAAACCTTGAGAGGAACCAGGCTCAGAAGGAAACCCATCCTCATTTGGGTGACACTGGACAGTAAATAATGTGAATGTAAATAATGTCCTTTCTACAACAGCAACCAAGAGCTCTCAAGGAACTAATAGGTCAGTGTAGTTTCTGAGTTGATTAAAGGCAATAATTAGTGAGTGTGATAGTCTCCAAATTATTTTGTGCCTAAACCACCCATGACGTTTGTACTTCTCTTACTGTTTTAAATGTGATATATTTTAAACTATATTGATAATCTTCTCTGTTCATTCAGAAGACGTACTTTTTCAGTTTTGTATAAAGCACACAAAAAACACATTAACAAGGCAGAAAAAAAATGAATCTGTTTATTACATTAATTAAAATAAAGCAATATACACACAAGCTGAAAACATAAATATTTACTAAAACTACACAAGTATCCTGATATATAGTAAAGATGGAGCACAGTTTGAGTTAAAATGTATATCAGTTCCTAAAGTTCCTAGTAGGCTCATCTTAAAGAATGTATGCAAAAATATCTGATGTTTTTTCCCCATCTGGGTCATTTCATGAGGCTGGATTAAAAAGCAGAATACTGAAAGCTATTTAAAAGAACCTGTTAAGCTAGTTATTTCCAGAACACACAATACTAGGTATAAACTGCAGGGATAATTCTATGCTTTCATGTGAGCTTAAACAGAGCAAAAGAGAAGAAAGTACACAGGTGTTTATCACAGTCTGCCACCCTTTTGTAGACAATCTACATTATTCTCTGCTTAGGAATTGTGTTTTATCCTGCTTTATCCATCTTTGTTGTTTTCTGTAACTGGTTGCTGAGAAAGCCATTAGAAGTCCACCTACAAGTTTTAATAATGCAGCCATTAGATTTCTGTGAGCGTAACCTGAAAGCACTCTGCCTGAGGCTCAATGCTTAGCACAAACGCATCCTCGTTGGAGTAGTGCTCGATGATGTTGTCATCCATGTTGACCAGAATCCTGAGAGAAGGCAACATAAAAATGTAGGGAAGAAAAAACCCCACACAATATCAGCACTTGACCATCTATAAATACAAGCTTGTTTATTAAGTACAGGGATCTCAGTAACATGTGAGCCTGGGCAAGCCAAGCCATTATATGAAGAAGAGGGGGGGGGCAAGAAGCCTTTATTATCGCCACACATACATTACAGCACAGTGGAATTCTTTACTTCACATATCCCAGCTGAGGAAGTTGGGGTCAGAGCACAGGGGCAGCTATGCTACAGCGCCCCTGGAGCAGAGAGGGTTAAGGGCCTTACTCAATTGCCCAACATTGGAACTTGGTGGTGCGGGGGCTTGAACCCCGATCCTCCGATCAACGACCCAAAGCCTTAACCACGTGAGCCACCACTGCCCCCCAGATTTTTTGCTTTCATTCCTTAGAAACTAAAATAATTACTAAAGCTGTTTGTATGCATATGTGCATAGTATGTCACTACTAGAACTGTCACACACACGCTTGCTGTTTTGTGTTTGTTGCACACCAGCCTCACTCTGACCACGCCCTTCTATTACAGCCTGTTCCTTGTGATTAGTCTCAAAACGTCTAGTTTCTTTCCTTAGTCTTCCCTCTGTGTGTGCACATTTGTGTGTATATTAATTACATGTATAAAATGTTCTTTGAACATAAAATGATCACACTATGATTTGGGAGGTTTCTCCACCCAACAAAGAAAAGTCTCTGTCCAACTGATCCTGCCAAATTGATATATAAACAAGTAATGATTAGCAGAATGATGCAGAATTGCTCCACATTTATACTGTCCAGCTTTTACTCACCCTTTCTTATTCTTCTTGAAGATTTTACTTATCTTCTCAACAGGAAGGGAGTACTTGCCTGAAATCTGAAAAGGAGAATGAACCTGTAATTCTGTCTGCTTCATTTTAAATGAGAATGTGCATATGCTGTAAAAAAAAAAAGTGCAAGTGTGTACTTACAGCCTCAATCAAACTCTTTACTTTTGGAGACTTGAGCATTAATGCATCAAAAACCTCATCAGACTCTTTTCTGACATACAGCAGAACTGTTAAAAAATAGTCATTGTGTGAATCCTTTCATAGAAGGAACTGCAATTACAGCAAGAGAAATTCACACGCTCGGGCACACTGAGTGATTCATTATCGGGGTTAGAAATCAATTGGAATAGACATTATTCATCAGCCACATCCGGTTCTCTCTTTGCTTCCTTCTTTCTCTCCCACACACATGTACACACCTTTCCTTGGTGCATCACTTTTGCTCTGTTTGGCTGGTGGAAGGCAGGGATCATCTTCCGAATGTCTGAACACCCTCTTCATCATCACACTGTAATAAAAAGTAAAATAAACTCAAAATTTCCACAGTAATTATCAATAAAATGATCATTAGCATTTTAACAATCTTACAGCAGAATTTTATTTGGTTACACAAACAAAATTTCTGTATAAAAGTTAAAAGGAGTCTAAATCTGAGAAATCAACAAACTAACACTATCATGAAGCTGTGAAATATTTAGTTTTTTTTATTGAATGTCATTTCATCCATTGTCATTAAAAAAATGAATTCCTCTTGTTTATTTAATATTTTTCAATAATTTAAAACACAGGGTTAGCAGTCACATCAGTGCACACCTTGCACGTGTAGTGCAACAAATACCAAGCAGCACTACAAACCAGTATATTCGGATATAAAAATATTCAGCTCATTTGTTTAATAACAATGCATAACTCAGTGTTTATAATACGTTACTCACTAAACAGGGTGTAACTGCACTGCACTTACCAATCATTCTCCATTTCTTCAGTACTATAACCAAACATCTGTGAACAGAGACAGGAAGGTTAAAGTTACGGAGGGATGAGATAGCTGAAGTTAAAGAGGTCAAAAGAATAGGAATACTATTAAGGAAAGGAATATTGGAAAAGTGATATGTTTTTTTGTATATCATGGCTGTTCTGTATTATTTCTCCTTTTAGTTTTGCATTTTCCTGGTTACACTCTGATGCATTAACACATAAAAATGGATTACTGATTACAAACTCTCTTACCTGCACAGCTCTCTGCATGTTACTGAAATGAACATCAGGGATGAACAGCACTGGCTGAGAATCCAGGTCTGTTATGGATTTGAAGGATGTGAGGTCTGATCTCTTCTGCATTAATACACCAAGGCTTCCTCTTTTACCTGTCTGATCTATAAGAAAATGAACAGCCAGAAATGATACTGTGTCGTCCTTCCATTTCACGATCTAGACATATTTTTTAAACTTGTTTTATTGTGCACCATGAACCTTTCACTAGTTCTTAGAAGTATTTTACACCAAATGTCCATCAGAAACATGCATTTCTTTATAAATTAACTACACAGAAAGACGTAGCTCTCATCAGTTACAGTAATCATTTTTGTGTCACTTTAATAAGCAACCTGAAATGGACAATAACTAAATGTTGTAAATAATAATAATAATAATAATAATAATAATAATAATAATAGCAACAGTAATTATAATAATAATAATAATAATAATAATAATAATAATAACAACAATAATAATAACGACAATAATAATAATAAATGTAAAATCTTCTTTTTCATGATACAATAGTGTAGCTTGTATAGTAAAAATAGATTGTGTCGTGATACATTGTAATGCAAAATCTGACCATGTGGATTGTGACTCCTGCCATGAGAATGAGCTTCCAAAAACTGTTCATAAAAATTTTTTTTGATTTATTTGCTTTTATTCAGCCAAAATGCATTTCTTATGATTCAGAAATAAATAAAAAATATTTTCAGTCATATTTTTTCTTCATTCAAATTTTGTTACAAAAATACTGAGAATCAAATCGAATCAACCCATGAAGCCAGTATGACTCGCATCATAACCCTAGTGTATTGTTACACCACAACGGTAATCTACAGTATTTCAGATTATTTACTTGTTTGTTTTTAACTCACCATTGTGACCTTGGCCTCCAGCCACATGGCCCTTTGTCTTTTTCCTCATCTGCTTTCTCTCCTCATCACGAATCTTCCGCTCGGCTCCCTGTGGAGAAATGGAATGTGCAAAAGAAACTACTTAAATCACACATCTTGGTAATAATTGGCATAATGTTGAATGCAGTTGTTTCAATAACGACTCGAACACATGAAAACACTGGTTCTTTCCAACCACAGATTAAATATTATTTGTTATTAAAGTGCAAGCTGGTGTTATTATATGCACTGTTAAAGAAACTCTTTTGCTAACCTTGTCACAGAAGACCTTGATTTGGCAGTAAGCTCTGTGAATTGGTTTGTTGCTTCTGTTGTTGTAGCTGTATGTATCAATCTGAATCATTAGTGGAAGCCCTTTCACTCCTTTCTGAGAGGAGAAATCTGTGCTCAAACAGTTCACTGTGATAAACACCTACAGAAAAGAGGAAAACATGATGATGTGCATATTAAACATTTTGCAGGTAAATTTAATTAGCAGAGCATTGTTTAATAGGACATAAATAAAATACACATCATGAGAAAAAAGCATGGCCTGAAAATTTCCCTGAACTGTGTTCAAAACTGATATTTGTCATATCAATTGTTATATTTTTTTCAAAACAATCTACATAGGGATTTTTATTAGTCTCTTTATTAGGTTTTATTAGGACCAAAGACATACGTATATATGACCAATAAATATTTACTTCCTACAGGGGCTGCAACCTTACTGAACTGGTCTGAGCATTACTTTGTCAGTGTTATTGTGATATTTTTATTAGTTTATGCTCTGGGAGGTTCTCAGTAAGCACTTGGTAATTTGTGACTTGTGACTAATTAGTGAGTCTTTATTCCTCCATCCCAAACAATTATATTCACATGATCTAATGAAGAGCAAGTACCAGACCATGTTACACAGTGGCAGATAATAAACTAAACACAAATATAAGGGCATCCAGGAAATAAACAGATATTAAAGAGAACAAACCGTCACATCAAAAACAGTGCACACATGGAAAAGGCTTATTCAAAGCCTTTTTTTTTTTTTTTTTTTTTTTTTTTTTTTTTTTAAAGAAAATGGAAACTAAATCATAAATAAATTGCCCCATTCTGGAGGAACTTCACTTGTGTTGAAATTCATTTGATCAAATACGCTGAAAGACCTTTGCTTGAAATGATTCAATGCAAAAACACCATGTGCCAATATTTCAAGATACACTGGAAAAACTACTTTTGGAAGATGAAATGTGGGAAATGTTTTTGCCTGAAGTGAAAATACTTTCCCACTGATAGACTAGTTTGCCTTCATGTCTGTACCTGTAACTTTTGTTTAATAAGAAGTGCAATGTTGTGAGAACCACTTCTTTTCACATGGTCATGTGATCACTTTCAACAGACATCGGTTACTAAACTACAAACATGCTCACACCAAGTAACGGTATTTTCCTTTCAGGTTTATTGCAGTATACGCAAATGCTGATAGCTTGACAGCAAAATAAGCCTGAAATTGAATAGCCCTTAAGCGTTAATATACTGCAGCTGTAGTGATGGGGATTATGAGACATTTTTATCCATAATCTTTTAATGAAGTTACCCAGATGCTATACATGTTAAATACATAATATTAATACATATACATGTATAATACATGTTTGAGGCATTGGTGGCTCAGTGGTAGGTTGCTCGCCTATCATGCGGAAGGCCCGGGTTCGATTCCAGCCAATGCCTCAACCCCAGCCACTGGATGCAGTGCCGGTCCCAAGCCCGGAAAAATGGGAGGGTTGCGGCAGGAAGGGCATCCGGCGTAAAACCTGTGCCAAGTTGTTGTGCGGACCAGTTGGTCCGCTGTGGCGACCCCGAACAGGGAGCAGCCGAAAGCAACTACTACCCAGATGCTATACATGTTAAATGTTAGTTAAATTAAAAGTATATCTTTGTGACATTAAACTACCTCCTATTGTAGGTCTATGCGAGAATTTGTTAGTTACAATTAATTATGATTGAAAATAGGCTCATGACCTCTAAAGTTCTTCTTCTTTATATAGATCATTTTTCCTGAATTTCTCTGATACAGGCGTTCACTACCAAAATACCTTGAACTATATATTTAATGCTTGAAATTGTGATGGTTGCTGCTCAGTACTTACAGTACAGTAGTTACTACAGACAATGCTGCGTTAAAATTCTGCAGCACATTAGATTATATCATTTGAAACTTGTGTTAGTGCAGCGATTTTTGAAATGCGAATCAAATTAGCCAATATTATACAACAGTGCAAACTAAAAGAAAAGGTTATGTTAAAATTCATTCTAATTCGAGCCATACTTGACATATGAATCATAATTCAGAGATATTGTTTACGGCAGGCAGAATTTAAGGACCTCACATATGTAGGTAAAAAAGGTCACCTCGCTTGATACATGTATATTTATTCTCAATTTCCAACTTCATCAGTTAACCAAAGCATTCCCAGCAAGTTCAAAACACTACTGAAGTAACGCTGCATGTTGCATTGCTCACCTTAGCCTCCTCATTAATATCCCAGGTGAATGAGACAGCATTATAGGCAATTTCCTCCAGGTTGCCAATAGTGTTGAAGCTCTCTTTGTAATCAGCTTTATAGAGATAAGTAGATCAGAGAGAAGATCAACAAACCCAATTGCAATATTATACCAAAAACCAAAACAATATTATAGTTTTAGTAAAAAGGAATGAATCACCCCCAAATAATGCACAATAAGGAGAACATGACATGATCAGTACAGTGCAAACCAAAAGGCCAACGCAAGCAAGTAAAACAGTGTTAGAAGCGTGTTCGATTACAAGCTGAATTATGAAGTAGCATCAATCATATTCAGCAGACCTTACTCCCTGTATCTCCAATCTGTGTTTATTTTTGTGCATTTCTCCTAAGAGCTTTAACTAATTTTAGTTAAATAAGCTAAATTTAGTTAATATTTATCTACTCATTTAATTAACTCATCAAATTAATTTAATTAGTGTCTCCTAAAGGATCTGTTCATTCACAGCATTTAGTTAATGCCCTTATCCAGAGTACTTTGTAGCCTCTAGAAAAAAAACATGCACAGTTACTAAATAGATGTTTAGGCATTTCTCCTAAGAGCTTTAACTAATTTGATCTGTACCTTTTGGCAATATGAAAAATTGAAAACATGCATTACGGCATATCAGTTTCCAAGCTTTCCAACACATGAGTTCGCCCACATGCTGTGCATCAGACCACCAAAGTGGTCTTAAAGAGTCATCCCTCCACACGCTTGTCCCTGGCCGGAACATATATCTATTGTCTACCCATTTTCCTTCTGTGAGAAAAGGTGATGGATTACATTGCCCTAAGCCTTCTACTAATGTTGCATTTACCAGGATACAATATGAAGGAAAAGCAGACGACTAGGGAATGAGGGGGTTAGGGCAATGTAACACACGGACAGACACACAGTCGGACAACAAAGCCACAAACATATACAGACTCACGCACAGACAAAGTGATGTTAATTGAGGTGAATTTCCCACGTAGTAAGAAAAGTGTGTGCACAAATTCTTACCAATGTCAAGGACTCTCTGTTTGGCGGTGTGCTGACGAGTGTGCCAGTAGTTCCAGTGCTTCAACTGCTCATCGCGACATTTGTCCTCTCCAAACACCACCATCACCACACTCTATAACACAAAGAGAAGATAAAAGATCCAAAAAGCACAGAAAACATCACAACAGGATATTTATCTAGATTACAGTCTAGATTATAACACGTAACATACAATAATGGTAATAATCAATCCACAACACCATATTTGCTTCACTGTTCACAAGGCAGAGTGCAGAAATTTACCATGTGAATGGTACAAGTACTCACCCTCACTTTGCTGATAGGATGGCGCAAGCCTTTGTTGATGCCTGCCTCACACAGAGTGATGCCATAGAACTGACCTCTGTTCAGATAGATCATTGGACCCTCGCCAGGCTTCTGGCGAACTGAGCGGCTTGCTTCTATACTGTACTGGAGCGTGTTCCTACAACACAAGAGGTGAATAGTGTTACTAGTCATGCCCCACTAGCAGGGAAGATATAAATGTCGATTTCCATTTTCCATGACTGTCAATGATTTAGACATCACTACTAGAGACAAAACTTACATTATAGGCTGCTCAAAGAGAGAGTCTTGGGCCCCTAGAGTGGTGGGCACTCTGAATTTCTGTTAAAGCACAGAGTATCAGTTATTAGCAAATGAATGCTTGCAACAATTTACTCATTTAATTAACTCGTCAAATTAATTTAATTAGTGTCTCCTAAAGAATCTGTTCATTCACAGCATTTAGTTAATGCCCTTATCCAGAGTACTTTGTAGTCTCTAGCAAAAAAACATGCACAGTTACTAAATAGATGTTTTACCCATTAGGTACGTACAGGTGTGAGAACACAATATCTTACAACATTCTCGCCACTGTAAGAGTCTTCAAAGGTGCTATCTGGCATGTTCCTTTGCTCTTCCTTGCCATAACTGCTATGTGCCTCCTGAATGGACTGCTGGTAGGACATGTGATGGTATGGCTGCCTCTCCTGCAGCTGGTTCGAATACACCTCTGACTTTACGGTGGCCACCACTCCCCCCTCTGCTGGTAAGGCGCTATATGAGTCTCGCTTCACCTCTGTGCTGCGAGAGTCTGTGTTGACAGAGAGATTGACTGGGGGAGATTTGGTGTCCTGATCACGCTCATTCATGGATTCCACACCACCATGGCATATTCTAAAAAAACCCCCAAAAAAACCAAAAACCTGTAACTTGTTAATGAGATTTATTCCATAATAAGTCAAACAATAATTATAACTGTCAAATAAATCCCCTGTATGTGTCCAGTTGACTGCAAATAATGCACAACAAACCTTTTTTCATCCTCTGGAAATTTTGCTCCAGACAGAAGCCTTTTCTCTTTCGGAACCTGAGAGGCACAGGAGAGAATGGTTACAGGATAGCACTTTAAATAAAGAGCTCACAACCACTACCAAGCAGATATTAAGTCTCATAAGGCTTCTGACACCTTGTCTCTTTCAGGGACAACAGGAATTTGACTATTAAAAAAATGGCATGAACTTTGGTTTGGGGAGCTTGGCCAGCTTTTCAAAAGAACTAAGCGTTCTCACCTTGTAGTATTCATAAAGGAGTCCGAGAGCTGCCACACTGTCCTCGTCTCCATTGATGCTCATCATGGCTTTCGTGGCTGCAGTGAGAGGGTTCTCCAGGTAGGCTCTCCAGGCTTCATCCTCACTTGTAAACACACGGCGGGAAAGGAAGGACGTCTCATTGGGAACCACTACTACCAGTCGCTTACTGTGTCACAGAGCAACGTGAATTTGAGGAGAAGCTGATGATTTTGAATTTCTAATCAAACATGATATTTCTCAGTGGCAGATGTAAGATTTAAATAGGAGCACAAGTGCACAGGAGTGAGTGATTAGGAATACTCAATATTTCGTAAAATCCTGTTAGAATAGAAATGCATGAAACAATACAAAGGGAATGTCATGGTGTGGTTGTGTATTTTAAGTGTTATCGTGGACTCACATTAATGCTGCAGCTTCAAGTGTTGATCAGGTAATATAAAGAGACCTAATGTTTCTACAGGAGTTAATCATTTCTCTGAAGCAGACTCTTATGCTAAATAAAAACCAACACCTCTTCTTGCCTGAGGCGTTTCTGGAGTCAATAAAGAGCTTCACCAAAATCCTGCTATTCCCAGAGCTCTCCCTTTACATTCCCACACACAATACACTATCCCAGTGGATATGGATACTACCCAGTGGAAGTGTACAAAAACATATCAGGAAATCTAGGTTAAACGTTTACATGAGCGATCAAGACTATTTTGACCTGTGAAAATAAACATCTTATATACAGTAATTTGATTTCTGTCGGTAAAGGTAAAGCACATTGGAAGATGTACTAGAGTTTTATAGCAAACGATCTAAAGACCTTTTTCGTTCAATTAAGCCTTTTAACACTTACAATGTAAACCAGTGACGAGTCTGGGGGTTTTTCAGTACAGTTTGCTACAGAGGAATAAGTTCTAGCCTGAACAGGTGAACTCACCTTTCCTCCTGAGCCATGGTTATAACGGCTTAATCCACTGTTTCTGTTGGGAAACTGTCCAGGAAGCGGTAAATTTCAGTCAGTTAAAGCCTTCACGAGAACCACAGAGCAAACGTTAAACGTTACCTGACTCCTAACATCCGTCTGACATTAACATTAACCTAGTTCCACCTACATAAACAAAGCAAAATGACAGAATGTGGGCGGGAAACACTTTCCAAAAATTCAGCGTTCTGCGAGACGCCACCAGGTGACTTTAGTGCAGGTGGCTATGAATTGGTCAATTAGAGGGCGGGGCAAGTGTTCACCTCACCAGTCTGATTCACTTCTGTCGGTTTGGAGCGGAGTCGATTCCTGTGCGCTCAGGGTCAATCCCAAACCCCTCTTCCAACAAAGGGGCTATGGCAGAATAACATTTACACACTAAGTAGTGCAATGTGTATTACACAAGTGGTCATTTGGAATGCAGCTCAAGAAAATGGCACAAAAAACTCTCCAATTTTTAACTTACATGTCGAAATAATAGCATTTTCATTGTATTGTAATATCAATATTTTTATTTTATTTTATCTGGTGTGAAAATCAATGTAACAGCAATTCTGTAATATTTATGATTCTGTTGTGATGAATAAAAAACAACAACACTTGGAGACACTGTGTTTTTGTCACCCAGTTCAGGTGACATTTACTGTTCAGAACGTTTCTGTTTGTGTAAGCAGATTTATTGTTGACTGCCAGACTAGTATTTTGTTTTAAATAAAGGACCTGGTGTCACATAAAGGTAAGACTGGGTGTGTGATCTACAGGTACATTATAAGTGTAGATTAACAGAGCCTTTCATTTGTATTTAGTGAATTTAAAATTCACTTTTGACACTGATCCAAAAACTGCATGGATCTGTTAAGCGTAATGAAAGGATATGAGATGATGGCTACATAATATTTCCCTGTTTTAACAAATGCAAGAAATGTTGTTTTGGAGAGCATAATAAATGGACAAAAACATGGCCTTAAATAAAAAGTAATTAGTTCCATTACTAGTGTATTTTACAAGATGGTTAGTTAGGAACAATGATGCCAGAATAGGCAGGACATTTAAATCAAATCAAATCAAAATATCTCAAGATGGCTAGAGCTGAGAGTTGGACCACTTGCTTGGTAAGATCAAGATCAAAGCTCCTCATCAGCCAAGTGCAATGCCAGATCTTTCCTAAATCTTTATTATTCTTCATGGGACAGTTAAAAAGAGGTGTGGCACTACAGAGTCAGCAAAGAAAAACTTGCTTCTGCTTCTACCTGTCTGACAGGTAACGGCTGCAGTGCAGGGAGGGCATGAGAGAAGTATGTGTGTGTGCGCACGCATGCGTGTTTACACACAGGTTACACAGGCACTTCTACTTACCGTACATATCAGCTGAAAGCACAGACTTGCAGTAAGACTTAAGAAAAGTGATGTTGTAATGGTGCCTGCTTGTCTTACCCATAGCACCTTAGGGGAATTAAAAGACCACTGTGCTGCTCATTAGTCTGTAAAAACATTATTTAAATGCATTAAGTGTTACGCTGATTAGGAAAAAGACATTAGTCATTATAGACTAATCCCACAGAACTGTGTTGAATCTCATGATGTCATGTTTGTCGTCTCTGAAGCTGAACACTTTTTTAAGTCTACAATTAAAATGAGCTCACACTTTGTTCTCTTAGATGATCATGAACTGGCAAATCAGGAGTAATCAAACTGGTGGTGTTACAAATTTGGCATGGTATTTTAAAATGCAATTTATTTCCTATAATTTCTACAATTCAAAGCATATCTTATAAGTGTAAACAATTCATTGTGTGTCATATGTTTAAGGATATTACATGCCACAAGATTGTTACACATTGTCACATTATATAAAGTGCATTTCCATACCAGATACCAGTGAGGTTGCAAAATCCCACTTACAGTAAATACAACCCACAGTCCCAAATCAAGTTTCAAATAAATCTTTATCTTTTCACATCTGTCGCTGATATTCAATATCCGTAAGATGAAACTTGTTTTATATCCATGTTAGACATGAGCAGAGACATGTTTTTCCTGAAACGGTGTGAGCCACTCAGGCCTTAAGCTCATAGGATTCACTCTGAAAACAAACAGATTGGCACATATAGCACAGTTGCTCAACTGATGGGAACATACAGACATACTGGAGAGTGTTAATGAGGAAAGAGATAATACTGTTTGTGTGTGTGTGTGTGTGTGTGTGTGTGTGTGTACTATGTGTAAGACCTCATTTCAATGGTAAGGCATTGGACTTGTTTATTTTGGGGCTTATTGTGCCACTTAATAATACTTGAAAAAAATCATTATAACTAGCAATTAACCGGCAAATAAAAATGAATAATTATGCATAGGCATCATGGCTAAAGTTACAGATTCTCAATAAGTATGATCCCAATCAAAAGAGAATCACTAAATAGTAGCCCTGCTTTTTTCATCTTAAAACAAATTATAAAGAAGAAATTAATTCATTATATGTACCGCTTATCCGATCTATCATCAGGTCACGGGGAGCCTGTGCCTATCTCAGGCATCATCGGGCATCATCGGGCATCAAGGCAGGATACACCCTGGACAGAGTGCCAACCCATCGCAGGACACACACACACACACACTCATGCAATCACACACTACAGACAATTTAGAGATGCCAATCAACCTACAATGCGTGTCTTTGGAATGGGGAGGAAACTGGAGTACCTGGAGGGAGAACATGCAAACTCCACACACACACACGGCGGAGGCAAGAATCGAACCCCCAACCCTGGAGGTGTGAGGCAAATGTGCTAACCACCAAGCCACCGTGCCCCCCATAAAGAAGAAATTTTAAAATAAAATGCTCAATTTTATGTTCATAAAATATTGCGTTGGCTCCCCTTATGCTGACAAAACAGCCCTGACCCGTCATGCACTGTGTATTCTGACACCTTTCTATCAGAACCAGCATTAACTTCTTCAGCAATTTGTGCAACGGTAGCTTGTCTATTGGATCGGACCACACGGGCCAGCCTTCACTCCCCACGTGCATCAATGAGCCTTGGCTGCCCATGACCCTGTCGCTGGTTCACCACTGTTCCTTCCTTGGACCACTTTTGATAGATACTGACCACTGCAGACCACAGAGGGAACAATCCACAAGAGCTGCAGTTTTGGAGATGCTCTGATCCAGTCATCTAGCCAAACAAATTTGGCCCTTGGCAAATGGCTGTATTTATCCAAAAATTGAAGAGGTCCAGGTCGATTTTGTCCAGGTAGCATAAACTTCTCTTACATAAGTTACAGTGAGGAACAAACCACAGAAACAAAAGGAAAGCATAAACACTACAGGGTCAGGTATTGTGCAATATATTTTGAGGTATCTGTTTGTACCTGTAGGCTTTATACACCCCAACTCTAGAAAGAGACTATCTTCATCAGCTTAATCTAAACAGGATTGTTTACTTTCCACCACATTATCTTACTCAGTGACCACTATTCAATGTGATAATTTAGAAATTAAGACCCGTCACTTTAATGAGCCTTGACCAATAACTGTTATTTTAACAGTATGCAAATTACCTGGGAGCAGTTTTAATTATTTGCATATGACATAAAACAAATCTAACTGCATATGTCTAAAGTTTTTTTTTTTTTTTTTTTTTTTTTAATAACTGTTGCTTTTACACATGATCCACAGATTTGTACATTTCATAAATAACTAAACTTAAATTTGTCAATTTCTTTGGAACAATTTAAAATAAATGAATGCAGCCACTGATATTTTGACATTGTGTAGGAATTTATCAGACAACGAAAGAAATCAAGTGTTCATTTCCTAAATTTAATTTTCGCTTTAGAGTATAACTAAAACAGATGTCTATGCCTCAAGTTGACATTGCCACAAAATACAGATTACCATACAAAATCTACCAAACAACAAAAAAAACATACTGCAACAAATACAAATGTTCTGTTCGACAAATAATTGTACAGTATAAATTTATACAATACTGGTTCTGTATATTTGGCACCTAACAACATGATATAAATTGTGATATAGAAATATGTGATTCTTAAAAAGAAGAAATACAAAATTAAACATATGCATACACCATGGAGTAAATTTATGCAGTAGTTGTGATGTTTGAACATTTTCCAACTTTACAAAACAGCAGTTTAAGGTAGGAAAAAAAAAAAGAAGCACATTTATGAAATGAAATATCTAGCAGTAAAGAAGTCAAGGCAGTGGACCTCAGCTGCAGCTCTGGGAACCACATGTTCGGTACATATTTGTGAAGCACCAGCTCTAATACACTTGAACCAAACCAAAGTCCTTTATAAGCTGGTTCAGGTGTGTTAAAGCAGGAAAACACTCAAATGTAAAGTGTGTGGAGTTCCTAAAACCGTAACTGAGAATTACTGCAGTAAGGCATTTAACAATTTGCAGTGGCATCTGATAACATTCAAAACTTACAATAAACAGCAGCAGCAACAGAATGCATCTGGAGCGCCGATGTGTTTATCATGCACACTGAATGCAGGACAGGAACTATACAAGTGAACTGGATTTCTAAATTTTACAACTGTGTATGATTTTTAAATTTTATTTTT